>BMAV01023001.1:58036-73659 GCA_019973955.1 Trichonephila inaurata madagascariensis | reverse complement strand
TAAACAAAGTATATTTTTCCGATCCATGAAAAAATAACGAATGATTCTCTCTGAAAAATTCTTTTCTTAGTATTATATTACACGCAGGAAAAAGTTAAAAAAATAAACAGCGTATATTCAGTTTAATGTAAAATCAAAGAAAAAAAATATATAAAATTGTATTTTATTGCAACGAAATTTTGAAACCAAATCGGCGGAGTCTGAAAAAAATGCGAGGCGCAAAGTTAACAGTCGAGACATTTTTAATACGAATACAAAAAATACAGACCGACACTTCTCTATAAATAAATTTAAAATTAAATTACACAAAAATGAAAACTAAAAAGAGAAGGAAAATAGATTTTTCCAAGAACTTACTGTGATACGTAAAAAGTAAGAGAGAAACTCGTTATGTTGCTCAAAAGAACAGATTGAGCTAAAGGCAGTCTTTAGGCAGTTTAAAGAATATATTAAAGAAATGCTCTCATTTAGAACCTTTTCCATTTAATATATTTTTTTAAATTGTTTATTTTTAGAATACTATAAAAATAATTATCCTTTTCTTTTTTCGTTGATTAAAGTTCCGATAGTAATTTTTTAAATAATTGTTTTATAATTGAAATTAAAAGTACATACATAACTGATAAAAGCAAATAGTGAAAACTTTAAAGAATTTATATTATGAAAGATATTTCGGGGAAGAATATCGATATATATATATAAATGTAGTTAGTACAATTTTGTATTTACATGTATATGTTTAATTTTTATCATTTTTATTCAAATTCATCTTTAGAAAATACTTAAAAAATTAAGAAAATAAAGATTTTTTTTAAAAATATAAATAATTGTTTTAAAATTCTCCTAATAAATAGTGATGGAAAAAATTAAAATTAAATGATATTAGGAAAATTAAATCAGTAGTAAAACATCTTAACACTAAAAAAATTCCTGTTTTTTTCCCTCCAATTTTTAAAAAATAAAATATTTTGTAGTGATAAATTTTTAAAAAAAGTTATTTGCAAGAATGCAATTAAAAAATATATTTATGTGGCTGCAAAAAAAACATACTTATTCCCTTGCACATAAGCATGCTTGTTTTTAAACAATTTAATTTCCATATGTGTATTTAAAATTCCAGTTATATCTTTCAATATATTCAACAACAATGGGAAAATAATTCTATAAACAAAAAATTATCCCCGTTGAAAATTTTAATGAGGATTATTATTGTTGCTTCTCATTTCTGCACAATAACAAGTAAATACATTGTACTGAAAAACAAGCTATCTGTCAACACAAGAATTATTCAAAAGGGTTGGGTGTGAATAAGATAAAAATTGCAAAAAGTAGGTCATTCTAAAGTAAAGTACGTACATAAATCTCAAGAAAATATTCAATACACGATTAGCACAACAAAGTACGTTCGATTTCACAATTTTAAACGAAAATATGAAAAATAAAAAATCCTCATTCTTTTAATTTTTCAACTGTCAACATATCTACATAGAAATTATATCAATTAAGTAACAAAATTTCAGTTGCAATTTTGTTTTTAAACAAGTAATACAAAAAAAAAATTAAGTCAATTACTACGTAGGGTCATCAAAGAAAACTTTTATTTTAATTACTTTTTATTAAACAATTACAATTAATATAAATATGTATATACATATGACAGAATCACAATATTAAGTGGCAAAACACCTTTTAAATAAACATGAAAAACTTTTTAACCACATTAAATTTGTAGTAACATTTTTTTAATAAAAGGAATATAATAAGTAAGATCTTCATCACAAATTTAACAAAAGCTGTTTTATCCAATGGGGCTGCCATCTAGAGGAATAATATCGACAGAAATATATATCTTAAACTATAAATAATTTATTAAATTTAATTAATGAATTAATATTTGTAAAACTATTAACATCAAGTGTCCTCCACTACGAGTTTTAAAAAATGTTTTTGAACTTGAGTGGATGAATAAAAGGTATTTTATTAACGATTGAAAACTTGAACAAGATATATAAATATATATAGGAAGAGTGTAAACTAATAGTAGGAATCGAAAAAAAATAACTAATTAAAATATTTATTTAGTCTAACTATTCAGTTGAACAGAAAAATAATATTTTAGTGCTACAAATTAAATACACTTTTCAATTCAATATTTAATTGCCAGGTATCCAACTTCAAAAATCATTTAATTATTAAAAACTTTTCTATGATTAAAAGCATGTGTAATTACTTTTAACTATTAGTGTGCTCCCTCCTCGAAGAAAACCGATTTTTTTGTTCCTAAAGCTAACCCTTGATGAAAATAAACAGAAAAAAGCAAAGTTAAATGCACTGTTAACAAAATTATATCAAATCCCTTTTTTATTTTTCTGATGGTAAAGTAAAGAGACAGAAGATATATAATTACCTTCATTATATTATGTAGATAAGAAGTTTTTAAGGACTTGTGCAGTTTTAGTTTTAATTAGAGCTAGAAAAATGGTTTTTTATGCAGTTTATTTTGCAACAGAACTTATTTCACTGAAAATCTATTAATAAAATAAAAGGTGCTATTTTGCAACGAAAGTTATAAAGTAAAGTAAGAACTAACAAAAATTTTTTACTTTCATTAAGATTTTCAAAAAAATATGAACTTTTGAAACTGCATATATTTTATTCTCTTTTTTCTTTACCGCTTTATTTCTTCTTCAGAAAAATAAAGATAAAAAAAAAAACACTAGTAAAAGCAAACAATTATAAACAGAAGAAAAAATAAAACATTTAAATTTCTTTTAAAACGTTCTAAAGTAAAAAATGCAGTCACAGAAATTAACGATTGTAACGAATGGCAAAAAGATGGCACTAGAGCGCCCTCTCCTGGCTGTTATTTTTGAGTACAGGTTATACGATAAAAATAAGTAAAAAGTAAGCACACTACAATTTCAGAAATCGTAATTAGTGCAATTATCAGTCGTAATAATAATTAATTATTACTATTATTTGATAACAGGTTTAGTTTGATCTAAATGTTTTTTTTATCGAATTTTGCTCAATTTTTTTTAAAAGAAAGATCACGCAAAGTTAAATTATAAAAATACGTCAGTTGATAAAATTGTATCTCATTAACACATACCGTATAATTTGGTCGTATAACACGCACTTTTAAAACAAAAAATAAAATCGAAATTTACGAGTGCGCGTTATACGCCGAGTATAGAAAGAAAAACTTAAAAAATAAAAAATAAATTTTTAAAAATATATATATAAGCATAGAAAAAGAATTAGACTTCTACATACATCAAAATACTGTTTATTTTTTTTTAAAAAAATCGCACTTTTTATGAACTTAAAGGTTATAAATGTATAGAAGAATACTTTTTTTCTTTTAAATAAATCTTAGAATAATACCTCGAATAAATTACCTCAAAACATTAGAACATTGCGCACGTACATTTTAGACTTCTTAGTAGGTTATACGGCGAATATAAGTAAAAATTAAAAATTGCAGCTTGAAAATATAGGTGAGCGTCATACGGCAGAGTGCGTTATGCGCCGGATTTCACAGTATATAATGCATATTGTGTGCATCCAGTGGCGCACACAAGGGGGGGGGGCGTATCCATAACCCCCCATAGCCCTTGATTTTATTTTTCAATTGATCAAAATACAGTAAAATTTAATGTATTTGTTATTAATAGCTATTTTTATTAATTAATGCTAATTATTTATTCAATAGTTAATTTTTCACTGCTTCTTGTTCCCGAAAATCGACAAAAATAAAAGAATATCTTGGGCGGCGTATTGGAGCATGATGCGAGAATGGTAGACTTTGACTTTGGACCCCCATCCCACTTGAAAAATTCCTGTGCTTGCCACTGTATGCATCTATATTTAAACGCTGAGATAGATGTTTTTATTTATACACACTTCAAATTTTATACCCATTTGTATATATATGAAGGTTGTAAATAACGGCAACCAGTGGCGTACTCAAGATTGGGGTTCAGGCAGTGGCGTAACGTACCCCCCCCCCCACCCCCATGGGGGGGGGGGCAAAGCCTAACTGACGCTACGTACGTATTTAACCGATTTGTAAGACATTAAAGGCAAAACCTGACTTTGCAGGGAGTTCTAATATTCTCCGTTTTGCCACTGGGTTTGGGGGTTTAAACTCCTTCCATAGACCGACTAATTTTTAGCATAAAGAATATATTTTAGTGCTTTCGTATATTTTTTTAAAAAAATGTAGCCCCTCCCATGAAAGTTGTTTATGTACACCATTGATGGCAACAAAAGTTCGGACAAACGCAAACAGAATGAACATGGGAACATTGAGGTGATGTTGTTGTCGAAGTGTACAGTTAGCAGGGGTAGTTGCTGTGTGGCGCTGAAGTGAACAATGCCCTTTCTACCACTCTAAATCACGTTTACATACGTTGTTAGCGGCTGTGAATTAAAATCGAAACCCGTGACAAAAATGCGTAACTGTACAGGACTGTTACACGATGAACCAAAGCGTTTCGATCAAGTCGAAATCGGACAGAAAATTTACAATACACAGTTAGTAAGTTAGCCGATAATTATTCAACATTTAATTGACATCTTAAGTGGTCTACTTTCAACAGACCATCGATGTACTTACTATCCTGGAATTATTCGTAGAAGTTGATCTCACTCATGAACCGGCATGACCTACATACTGAATAATGCATGTCGAACCTCAAGAAGAAACTACCAACGGAGACATACTGCCGATTTTTACTCCACTATTCACAAATGACCGTGTGTGTGTGTGTGTTTATTGCAAGGCATTCAACCTATAATGTTGTATGATGAAACTCGTTAACATCCCAAACACTAAGTTACTAATATTGGATCAATGTTGCTGATGTTTGTCATTTTCGTCGATGGCATTGGTATGTCCTGAGATTTTGACTCTCCAAACTCATCTGTCATGAGTTTTTGTGACTTTCCTAAGTTGAAAAAAAAATACCTCCAAAGTATCCATCTCTTGTTATGGCATCTGTACTTTAAAAATTACGGTGCTCCGTGGCTGTCATCAACAATCAACATTTTGTCATCAGTATGCTATCCTTCCAGACATTTAGCAAAAAGTACTAAACTTTGTTGGTTATTTTATATGGAAAGAATGTAATTGAATTATATTTGTAACTTCACATCAAAATTTCTTTCTGTTTATGTTGCCACTACTATATTTACAATCTTCATATGTGTATACTTATATACCGAATGTCTATAATGAAACTTGAAATTTGCTAGCAGTCTGTAGCAAG
The DNA here is from genome assembly GCA_019973955.1 of Trichonephila inaurata madagascariensis. Taxonomy (NCBI): domain Eukaryota; kingdom Metazoa; phylum Arthropoda; class Arachnida; order Araneae; family Nephilidae; genus Trichonephila; species Trichonephila inaurata. The sequence goes on along the minus strand of BMAV01023001.1, from coordinate 68,386 downwards.
AACTAAGCAGCAGAATTGCATGAGAAGTGGGTATCGGCAGAATGAAATGATGGGAATTTCATCGAAGGAAAAAGAAAAACAATATGTTTCAAAATCACCACTAAATGGCGTTGTGCAATGTATACTGTTGACATATTCAAATGTCGTAACCATAATAATTCTGTGCGCGGGACAACCCACAGCTGGGCCTCCTGGATCCTCCGACATGAATATTTGCCACTCAAGGCATGATCTACCGTGATCCCATCACATTTCTGTCAGACCTTAAAAAAAGCATAGAGCGCCATGTGCGTAACATTCCCCAGTTCATGCTGCTTTCAACAGTCGAACAAGCGATTTTACGCTTCCAGATGGTAGCACGCCATAGTGGACAGCATATTGAGCATGTTTTGTAAATTTCTGCTGAAAATTTATATGTTCTTATAATAAAGCTATGATACGCCACCTAGGAGTGGTTTTTGAAATTCATTGTTTCGTTTTCCCTCTATAAATCTCCCGTCATTTCTCATTGCGCCACATCACCCAATTCTGATACAATTCCCCTGAATAGTTTTTGCTCTACAGACTGCTCGCAAATTTCAAGTTTAATAATCATCGACACCGGGAATATAAAAAAATCAAACATTTTGACAGATCTAATCCAGATGCTTTATGCATGTACGAAAAGAAAATTTGTTTTCAAAAGAATTTTTCCCATAATTCCAATCTTTATCTTTCCATAGACGCTTTCTTTGTTTTAATGAATGCAGTAAAACAAAAAGATTTCCATGAGAAAACGAAACTTAAGACAAAGCAATAAAGAAAAATGTTTTTAGAAGAATTCAACTGTTAGCGTTTGAAAATTTTCTGCTTCATCTGCATTCTCAAATTAGTTCTTTTCATCTTGAGCTACTACAAAAGATTTAATTAATTCAACCATTTTATCCTGAATGATGGTTTCTGAATAAAGAAGTGCAAAAATGTTATTCAACATGTTGAACTTTTTTATGATCAGTGGTTTTAGAATGAACAAGTAATATCAAAATAATTTTTAAAATCAATTCCTACTTAGGTCAACAAAGAAAAATTTTATTTTAGTAACTTTTTGTCAAATAATTACAATTAATATAAATATATTTTTATACACATGACAAAATCACAATATTAAGTGGCAATTAATTTTTATTAATTATCATTAAAGTATCGTATTGTCTTCAAAAACAATCGTGTATATAAAATTTCAGTTCAAAAGAGTGCTTTAAAAAGTGAGGAAAAAAAATCTTTTAATGTTTTGATCTTAGTCGCTAAAAATGAAGCCAACGTGACTGTATTTGTAATTCTTTAAATAATTAGTTTTTTTCAATTAATTTTAATTAACTATAATTAAATATCATATTGTCACCCAAAACAATCGTGTATAGAAAATTTCAGCTCAAATGAGCGCTTTAAAACGTGAGAAAAAGACTTTTAAAGTTTTGACACAAGTCGCCAAAAATGATGCCAACGTGGCTGTATCTGTAATTTTTCCAATAATTTGTTTTTAATAATTAATTTTTATTAATTATAATTAAATTACCGTATTGTCATCCAAAATAATCGTGTATGTAAAATTTCAGCTCAATTGAGAGCTTTAAAATGTATTTTATTAACGATTGAAAATTTGAATAAGATATATGTATAAGAAGATTGTGAACTAATAGCAGGAATTAAAAAAGACATATTATTAGAAAGATATGATTAAGCTGTAATTATGAACACAGAATTTTCTAGGATTATCGTTGCATATGGTCTTGCAAATTTAGGTTGTTTTTTATACATATATGTTAATATTTTTATATATTATTAATTAAATTTGTATACATATAAATTATGTTACATAATTCTTCGTATTAATTTCTTTTTATTTTCAGAATGAACTGCATGCTTCAAAATCCAACAAAGAGAATTCATTGAATACATTTCATACGCGGCAAACACATATCTCCAATTCGTCTGTTCTGAAAACACTCTAAAATTATATGTATTACATAATAAAGAAAGGGTTTTCTCGGAGAAACTAAACATAAAAGCTTTACACTAGTATCTTGTCACATATTTTTGAAAAAACCAGTAAATAAATAATATTTTATGGTCAAAAATAAGTTTGTTTCGGTTTGTTAATGCGAATTTGGAGCAAATTTATAGCTCTTTAAAAATTGCAGACGTATTCATCGTAAACATATCATGTTCAAAGCGAGTTCCACCAACTTTTTTCCGGTATAAATTTACGGCTGAGACAAAAAGATATATTTGTCTTAAGAATTACTTCAAATTTTCAACTTGTATAAAGTTGAAAATTGAAAATTTACTGACTTGCACATGCATAAAAAGTGTATAAAAATAAATTTCGATCAAACGAATACCAGCCATTGGTTTAAATTAATTTGGAACAACAATTGATAGCAAAGTGATAATTATGCATAAGCTAAACGAAAAAAGTTAGATCTTTTTCATATTAATTAATATTATGCGCAAAACGCCTTACATGAAAATTGCTTAAGCGTGTGTGTGTTTGAAAAGATATTTCCTTTACAATAATAATAAACTTTACATAAGAATTCTGTATTTTACTTATCGAATTAGTAAAATTGCAGTTTTAATCAAATAGTTTGTAGCAATTATTAAAACAATTATTTTTCGTTTATTCTTTTGGAACAATGTTGAGTATTTAAATCATGAGAATACGAATTGACATAAAACCATTTGAATTTTTAATACAAATTATGGCAAATCTGTAATATAAATATAAACAGAGGAACTTTTTGGAATGAACAGATTTCAATTGCTTAGATATAATTTATGTCTTGTATTAGTTGTATAATAGAAATGTTTGATGTCTTTGAATAACCTAAAGAAAATATGAAAAAGATATCTCTCACATCACTATCCAGATTCCCACATCATGAGAGGGAACTGATGCCACACTAGATTTTACATACATTAGTCTTCATTATTCTGTGTGTGTGTAATACAACCTATGACAATGAAGTTCGGTGAATGAAGACAGAATGGCCGATCTGGCAGCACTAGAAAAACAAAACACTGCACATGCGTAGCGGCCGGTGTTGACTATCTACCCCCACCGTTGTTTACTTGAGACTCATTTGTGTTCCATGTAAGACTTGTTTTACAAAGTGCTTGTTTCGTACGTTGGTTCTTCACTGAGAACAGGAAAATTAACGGATAAAAGATAAATTTAAAGTTTTGTTTTAAGCTTGGCAAGACACCAAAAAAAACTTAAGCGATGCTGTTACATGTTTATGAAGATCAAGCACCGTTCATGAACCGAGTGGTTCACCCGTTTTCGGAAAGCAAGGAAAGTATTTCTGATAACTCCCGTAGTGGAAGACTGGCGACCTCCGAAAAATATTGAGAAAGTGAGGAAATTAATCACTAAAGATCGTCAATTAACTGTGCGTATGATAGCTGATGAACTGCAGATTAATCGTGAATCCGTGCGACTAATCGTTACCCAGAATTTAGGAATGAAACGTGTTATTGATACTGACGGTATTCCAAACATCCAACGAAACGTGACAAGGCTTTTTAACTCCATCCCAAAAGAAGACTTCTTGCAAAGTTTCCAGGACATGTATAGCAGATCTCAGTTGTGTATAGTTATGGGAGGTGACTATTTCGAAGGACTATAAGGTAACTTTCGTTAATATTTCATCTACGTTCATGTTACAGGACTATTCACCACACTTTATTGTCGGAAGTTGTAGATATTTCTCAAGACATTTTTCGAACTAGCAATTTCGTATCGGGTTCCGAAAAGAGTTTTCTCTTAACTAACCCCTGAGTTTCTTTATGATTTTGTTTGATCTGAGAACCTCATCATGTGAAGGAACGGTGGCATATTCAAAAGGGAATTATTATTTAAATAAATCTGATATGAGTTTTAGAATCACCTGAAAATATTAGGAAGTGTCAGTAGAAGTCAGCAAACGATTCGTAAAAATGTTCTGAAGATTATTATTAGTCTCCCAACGAGATTTACAGAGGAGGGGTTCTCAGAATATTTGCATGAACATAACAGTGCATCCCTCAAATTAAACTGCGTGATGGCTTCATTTAAAAGGTTTGTTAGGGTTCAGTCAAGTAAGCCGTGAGCAAAAATAAAACATAATTTAAAACTACTACTATATCTGTTTATATTTCTGATCCAATGTTGTCTATTAATATTAATTGGCAACAACTTTAATTTAGGAAATTGGAAAAATCGTAGAAATTTAAAAAACTGGATTAATTAAAATTCATATAAAAAATCCAGATTAAAAGGTAAAAAATAATGAATTAAAGCATTTATTTTTAAAAAAGAAAAAAATTCGTTTTTCGAACGTTTTTTGAGTTTATGCATTTTGTAACACACGGAAATATTAGTTATTGAATACAAGTACTAGTTTTTTTTTTATGTAAGTTTTTCAACATACATATCAGTATTCCTATTTTACTGAGATTACATAGCGCTATATACTAAATATGTATAATAATACGCAAGATCATGTTCAAAAAATTTTAAAAATACCTTTATGTAAAATTTAAAAATTGAAACAAATTGAATAGTCTTGGTACTACTAATTCTTACATGCCACAGAATGTATATACAAAGGAAAATAATAGCAGTAATTGATTAATGATTAAACATGGTAATTAATTACTCCTTCCAACATTATATGTAAATATGCGTATCAAAATAGCAACATTAATCGCCAGATACATCAAACAACCATTATTTTAACAATCTAAAGCGCTTATGAATATATGTTCCATTTTTTATATCTTTACACACACACAATATCATTAATCTTTCTCCTAACAATATTTATTCTGTTGTATCATTCATCATAGTATATGATTTATTCATACAAATGATACAATATGTTAAATGTAATCGTCTGTAAAACTTAACTAAATGCATTCAAATTTACACATCATTTTTGTCAATTCGCGTTAAATTTTTTTTCTCGACTTATAAATTAAAGTGAATTCCATGATAAATTAGAACTATTATTTCTTTTTCATATACTTGAAAAAGTATTAGTTAAAAAAATATCTGCATATCTTAAAATCGAGGATTCATTTAAAAATAGACTAAAAAGTTCTATGGCTTAGTTTTGTTAGCCAATTTATATTAGATTTATACAAATAGCAACTTCTTTTTTATTTTCAGTTCGACAGCATATAAATTAAAACTTCCAGAGTGCAGTTACTGACCTCAAAACTTGTTTTATACTCGCATAAAATAAGATTTTTCGGAAGGCTTTGAAATGGGGACAGGGATTACTTACTCTGAAAAAGCTATGAAGATAACCAACTGAAATATTTTAGTATATTTTGTGTAATACCAGGATTGTGTGTTTTAACCAACTTTTTAAAGAGTTAATGCCAGATTAGACAAAAATTACAAACACTTACCAAATTATAGCCAGTGTTTTTTAAAGCTATTCCACACAATAAATAAGATAAAGTGTTGTATTTTTTAAATAATCATGGTTAAACTTTCGATCAGAGAACAGCCATAATTTAGGGGAGGGGGATTGTTTATATACAGCAGAGTTGATTGGCCGGAAACACGTAATTGTACTTATCATGTGATTATGACGTCACATAAATTAAGCTCATTGTCAATCTATTTACCACGTGATGTTTGTTTAAAGTAAGAAATATATTTTAGATGAGTAGTCATTATGATTAGCCTCAGAAACCAATTCAAGAGTTTATCTCTATAAACATCAAGTTGAGTATATATAAAACTCTTTAATCAGGCCCGTTGCTCTGTATGGAAGTGAATGTTGGACCCTCAATAAGGCAGAGGAAGAAAAGTTGCTCATTTTTTAAAGAAAAATCTTAAGGAAAATCTTTGGACCTATTCAAGAGAATTAGTGGAGAATTCTTCAAAACCATGAAATTTACAGGAAATACGGCGGAACTGACATTGAGAACTATAAAAGCATCACGTACAGATATGCCGATGCTTTTCCAACCAAAAAAGTAAATTTTTCCTCAAATTTGACCAGACGTAGAGGACGATCACCTACATGATGGTTTGACGATGTTGAAAAGGACCTCATACTAATGGTAATCAACTGATGGAAGGCCGTCGTGACTAATAGGGTCAACTGGAGGAGGATCAGCGAGTCAACCTTGGCTTGCGAAAGACTGTTGAGCTTACGAAAAAGAAGCCATACATGATTTTAAGAAAAAATCCTTAAAAAATTACACTTATCGCTATTTTTTTTTAGAGAATTAAACACTCATATAGCAGTTGTAGGGAAATACGAAAATCCCATTTCTGAAATTTATGTGGAACATTTGTACTATTGTTGGTCTGTAGCAATTAGTACCCAGAATGTATCTCCCCTACATGGGAGATACTGTCCATCAGGTTGGTTAAAATGAAGGGCGATTGTTTGAAGAGAAATTGGGTTATTACAAGCATATGATGCTACTTGTAGTCTTTACTGTTGTAATGAATTCATCCAGATGGATGAGATAATGCCAGGCCTCATCGAGATAAGCTTGGTGATTAAATATCTTGAGGATCAATGTTTCTAGCGAATGGAAAGCCAGCTCGATCTCCAGACCTAAATCCGATAGAAAATCTTTGGGCATACCTCGGAAGACAGGTGATTCATCCGAGGTCGCTAAGTAAGCTGAAACAAGATTTGTTCTATGGAGGAGCGTTGTTTTCCGTTTCGGGATCCAAAAACTTTTGACAATATGAAAATTCTCGATGCGGTTAATTCATATAAAAAAAATCAAACATAAAAATCTATTTATTTATTCCAAAAATAATCTAAGACACGTTTTTCTCATCCAATAGCAGTCTTTTACCCAGACAAAAAAAAAAATGTGTTTCTTATTTTTTAATTATGCCTGATGTTAAAATTTATAAAATTCCAAAACATATTAAATCAGAATTACATTATGCAGCATTTCAAACCATAATTTTGAAAAACCGTAAAAAAGGAAAATTTTTTTGATATTTAGTGTCAGTTGAATTAGAACATATTTAAAAAATTGTTTTAAGAATACTATCATAAGAAAAAAAAATATCTAAATGTAATTTTTTTGGCAAAAATAATGAAAGAATGGCATATATTCAAAATATCCTCCTTTTATGAAAAATACTTCGATAATAAAAATATTTTCCCTATATATAGCTAAGACTTCTGTACCGAGTCTGAACTAGGATTTTCGAAATACATAATTTAGACGTGAATTTATTCATATTTTAATACATCAGAGAAGAGAAATTTTACCAAAAAAAAAATAATAATAACAGCTGTTATTCTTTTAGTTCAACGTAATTTTGAAAATAACGTACATTTTACAAAAATCATAGTTTAAGCCCCTGTATAGAAGTCCTAGCTATATATAGACACAATAATGTTATTATCGAAACATTTTACATATGAAGCTCCTGTTCCCACGTCATCCAAAATTAAGAGCATAATGTAAAGTATGCGCAATTATTTAGACACATGTTTCAATTGTGAAATGAATAACAAAATGGACGACACCGAACAATTTAATGCTAAAAAAGACAATACAAAGAAGAATATCAGATTATTTTCCAAAAAACTCAATAAATGTTTTATTTTTCGAAAAACTTTAAAATTTTGTATTAAATTTCTATTAATTCTTGTGAATTTTTTTTCATTGATTTTTATTATAAACTTTATTATAAACTCCAATACGCTTATTTTTGTTGATATGTTTTTTTTTTTAATCCTTTTACACGAAATTCTTTTAATACGAAAAAAATTCCAGTTCCTTCAGTTTAGTGTTAAACAATTTTCTCTGTATTTGGATTCTGTAATTAAAAAAATAATTATAAGTTTTTTATAGCTAGGTTAATTAAGTAATTAATTAATCCATTAATATATAAATTATTTTCCTAAAAGATGTCTTTTTTAAGGATTCTGTCAATAAATCTCAGACTCTATTTTTCTCCCAAAATCATTAAATATATTTAATTTAGTACGGGTTTGATAGAGAACAGAGAAAATTTTACGTTTGTGGAAACTATTACCGTCCAACTCGGAAATGAGCCCTCTTAGCGAAACTGAAATGTTTTGGAAAAGGTAATTAGATATATGATTGATATCAAAATACATTGTTGGGCATGAAATAATGAGTAAGGAGGGGGGAAAACACGAAATGTCATCCCGTAAAGCTCCAATAGTACTGAGATTTTATAGTACATAAAAAAATAAATAAATAAACAATGCTAATTTATTTATTTTTTATCGTTTCTTAAAAATAAATTCGAATTCAACTTAGTAGCTATAACGGATAATCAACCGTAAATTCATTTTCCAGTGAGATAAAAAAAAAAATCTTAAAAAATGTCTCAGTAAACTAACGAACACCGTAACAAAATAGATGCTCTAAAGTTCCAAAGTTTTCATTACAATCAAGTATATCGTCAGCCTAATTATCAGACTGCGTAACTCCACCGGTGTAACTGATTTGATATAGGAGTGCACGCTTTTTAGCGCGATTCCTTAATCCTTTTATTTTGTCTACGCCATGCCTCAGTGCGCGCTCCGCTTTTAATTTATTCTTCGATCAGTGTAATCACTACTTTTTTTTACTTCATAATAAAACTAGATTTCGTAGGGAGAGGTGGTGGCAAGATTTTAACATAAAATAAATACAACAGAATGTAATATTAATGTATTACACTTCCAAATATAAGTTATTTACACTATTTTAAGCGTTCATTATACAAAGTTTGTAACAATGTGTTACTTTTACTGAGAAGAAATCCCGCGGAAAAAAAACCAAAACAAAAAACTAACATTAATATATGTTATCCTCATGGCAACCACATTATTGCACGATAAAAATATCAAAGTAAACCATATTGTAATATTATAGCCTATCTTGGCGAGCAACAACTTGGCACCTAGCCCTACTGTATCAAATTAACATCCCAGATGGAGTTAGGAGTCTGATAATTAGACCGACAATATGAAAAATTCAAATTAAACAAGTATCGATAAAATTTTAAAAAATAACGATTAATTTGTACGAATTTGAGTTGAGAGAGAGAGAGAGAATTAAAATATCTCAGTTCCTCACTTATGTGGTCTTATGTTTCCTAAAAAATTAGATTATACATATAATCAAATTGATGGTAACAACAAGAACCCTAACATTGCGACAAATGTAATATCAAAATTTAATTTCCAGTTCACCGAAAATCCCGGAAATTCTGTTACTTTCGAAGCAGAAACAACTTTCCTTCTACCAGGAATTAAAACAAAAATAAAAAATAAACTCATAGGAGAAGCTGTAACTTCATAACCAGGCTTGATGAGGCATAAAATTACATTTCGATCGCTAAAAGAGTGAAGAATCCTTGATGTATTTTTACGACCTCATCGGCAGGTAATCTGAATAACGTAGAACAAGTCCAGTAATGATGCAATTAATGTAAGTTGGGAATTTCAAATGTCTCTAGCTAGTGGATAACGATGCTTGGAGAGTTATTTCTTGGTAAAAATAAGTACATAAGTAAATAAAACATGAGTATAAATATTTTACACTCGGAAATACCGTGATTTTTTTTACTAAAATGTTAGTAATTAAGTTTAAACAGTCACGTAACTCACGTATTCGACATAACACTTTATTGAATTGTATGAGAACCCCATCTTTTTTTTTTTTTTTTTTTTTGGAATGGAAAGAACTAGAAAACAAAATGTAAGAAATTTTTAAGCATAAAATATCTTATTCGGATAGTTTTGATGTTATTGATGATAAACTGATGTCAAATTGTATGTTAATACTTTCCATAGCCAACATGTAATGGTTGGGTTAAATTTGAAATAAAACCTGGCTTATGGCGGGCTTCATAATTTGGATTCAAGGAGAGAGTTAATGTGAATAATACATGAGATGGTATCTTACTCTAACACTTTTCACATTACACCACAAGAAAACATTAAGCCTTCCTCGCCCCCCCCCCGGGGGGGGGGGGGTTATTGCTTTTCAAAAAGCTTAACAATCCATATTAACTGACATGACAAGTCTTCGGAAGAATTAAAACTCGAATCAGCGACAGAATTGTAACACCGACGACCATAAAAGTCGTAATTTTAACCATGGGACCTCATATTCTTTACGATATGATATAAAATAATCATTAATACATACTAATTATCACACGCATAAAATTTGTGGGTCATGATTTTCAGCAATAAACATTCCCTATTGATTCACATGACAAATCTATGGAAGAATTGAAATCCAAATCAATAACATCACTAGAACATCGTCGACCAAAAAGATCTCGAATTTTACCATAGACTTCAGATT
>BMAV01023001.1:29962-52653 GCA_019973955.1 Trichonephila inaurata madagascariensis | reverse complement strand
TGAAAAATTTACTTCAAAGATTCTATTTTTCACAAATTATTAAAATTAAATAATTTTTATAGTTAAAAAAAATATGATGCTAGTTTGATATCACGGGGCACGCTCCAAGTTGTTTATGTTCGCCAAGTTGGGCGATATGGTTACCTTGATATTTTTGCAATTTTTGGAATATTGCAAGTTTTCAGTACTTTTTAATTGATATTTATTATTAATTTTAATATATATTATGTAATTATTTTATCAATAAAAAATACATTTATTATATGTAATCATAATCGTTATTTATAACTGTTTTTATATATTATATTTATTTATAAACATTATCTATTTATAACAATTATTTTGTTATTCTTTTATAGTAATTAATATGTTATTTATTTATAATTATTACGTTATATGAGTATTCTTATGTATACTTTTTATACTATTACAATACGATGATTATTCCTTTTTATAATATATTATTTTTTAATATAATTATTATATTAAATCATCCTATATGAATATTATATATAATTACTAATAAATTATTTTATAAGATTATTATATATTGTATAATATTATTAGCACATATCACACTTTTTATTATATTACATTGTTATTCATTATTTATTGATTGATCTTGGTTTTTCTCAATCTCTTCCTATATTCTTCTTTTGAAGTATACTTCAAAACAATTCTTTAAAATTACCTTCCTGCCGATTTGATACCGCTAGCATTTTCCTAAAGGTTTTTCAGTAAATTATTTCTCTAAAAGAAAACTATCAGATGCGATGTATTATAAAAAACTACGATCGGATTAATTATTTTATACATAAAACAATGTATGAATACTTCCTTAAAATTCAAACTAATAAATTGGATTTGGAAAATTACTGGAAAATTCATTACTCACAATTATAAAAGAAAAAACATTCAAAAAGAAAACATCTTTGTCAAACAGAAAAATCTTTTATCTGCTTACGTACTCTCCATAAGTTGTTTTTCCGCACATGCGCTGTAAGCGCTCAAACTCGTGTGTTCTGAGGTAGCTTTCCCATAATTAACTATTACTGGCATTTGGCGATTTTTCCAATTTTTTTTTTTTCGTTGTATTTTTACGGCTTCCCGAAGGAAAAAACACATCTTCTTTAAAAACATTTTATGAATAGAAACAACAAAAAATTTTTAATTAAAAAATTTCAAAATTTTTTTGAAGTTATACAATATTTTGTATTGAATTAACTTGGAAAAGGCTATAAAAATGTACCAATCTGCTTGAAAAATAGTTTTATCTTTTTTTAGGAATTTAAATTAGAAAAATTTAAGACATTGTAGAAATTGAGATTTTAAAAATATCTTTCAAGTTATCACGCCAACTTTTGTCATTGTTGTAACAATAACAGTGTTACAACAATGCAGACAAATCAAAGTTGGCGCCAAAAACTGCTAATTAAAACTGGTTTTAATTCATATCTTTTTAACTATTCGCTATGTCGAACCGAATTGTGTGAATCTAAACCATTCTCGAACCCCCACCCCCCCCCCCCCAAAATGTCATCAAAATCAGTCCAGCCGTTTAGGAGGAGTTCAGAGACACATACACACGCACAAAAGATTTATATATATATAAAGATATATGCCGTATCATGGCGAAATGAATAATCTTTCCGATACTGTAACTATTTTTTGTCTGATTTTGATAGAAAAACTAGATTGCAATTTTAAAAACGGCGAAAATATCGAAAAATCCCCCCCCTTCTTTTTTTTTCTTTCTTGCCACGTATTTGTAGAATAAACAGCACACAGGGGTAAGACAATTATGCGTTTTAGGGTTTTTAATTAATTGCTATATTGGACCCAATTGTGAATCAAAATCATTCTCGAATCCACTTGAATCCACACAAAAAATGTCATCAAAATCGGTCCAGCCCTTTAGGAGGAGTTCAGTCACAGACACACGCACAGAAGAATTACATATATACAGATTATTTGAAAAGATATTAATTAAAAATGCTAAAAAGCATGATTCCTCTGCATTTTTGTAACAATAAAGACCCGGTTTGGCCAGTTTGGCTGAAAATCAATTTTCGACACAAACTTACGTCTTTTTTATAACAATAACGTAGTTACAATAATGCAGGTGAATGTTGAGTTGTATGTTTTGAATGTTTTTAATTAATATCTTTTTAACTAATTGCGATATCTGACCGAATTGCGATTCTAAACCAATCTCGAATCCACTTGAACCCACACAAAAAATTTCATCGAAATCGGTCCAGCCGTTTAGGAGGAGTTTAGTCACATACACACGCACAGAAGATTTTTATATACAAAGATAAGTCATTAACTTCTAGGAATCACTCTCTCAAAAACAAAACAGAAAGATGACTCTACCTCGTGTTATTTTACTTCGTTTACCACGCTTTCTCGTTCCCCTGTACATCTTAAGTAATCGGATATATAAAAGTGGACGGAGAGGAGAAAGAAAACGGTAGATAAAGAAGAACGTACACACAGACAGATAGATAAGAATGGTTCCAATATCTTGAATAGGGCATCAAATTTTTAAAAAAATAATTAAAATGACTTTTTGTGTGTGTGTGCATAATTGTAGATTTTGCATTAAGTTTCATCATGTCTAGAAATACAAAATAAATAAATCAATCAATAGATAAATTAATTAATTTGACTTTTTGCTAAGACCGCGCTAACTTTGTGGCGACTTCCTATCATGTACATAGCACTACCAATGATAAGAGTAAATAACTGCCCGTAAATGAAATTCCGTTTTGGCTTAGCTCTCAAATAGTCGCAACAAAGAAAAACATTTTGAACCCGAAATCCAAATCACCCTGCCCTAATGCCAGTGGCGTGACGTACTTCCCCGCATTGTGGAGGGGGCAGGACTGTCGGGGGCCCAAAGTCTGACTGACGCCAATTACGTACCCTTTGTAAGCTCCAGCTTGGGGCACAAAACCTGACTTTGCAGGGGGCCCTAACATTCTTCGTTACGCCACTGCCTAATTCAACAACTACGTTCACCTTGGATGATTCGTCACTAAATAGCGTCTTCATAGTGACTCAGAGAAACGAATACAAGATAACTGCACAGCATAGTATATTCGAATGAAACAGTCTCACTTCCAGATTACTACTAGTGATATAAACAGCTATGGCGTATGCTAGCGTAGTCCTCCATCTTAACTCTGAGACTACGGTTGACATCAACAGGAAACTTCGAAATGAAGCTCAATATCACAGAGGATGTATAGCAATTACAAAAAATAGTTTGAAAAATAATCCCTGTAAATGTTATGTCAAAGCGATTTTCTGCCTTCAGGGAAGTGTGTGGGGACTTCCTCATTAGCGCATTGCAACTAGTAAACATTTCTATAAATAAATTATAGTTTTAAAAAAAACTAATATCACCCTTTTTATAGTTAATCGAAATAAGTTGTGTAACTTAATCTTTTAGTCGCCAAATCTGGAAAAGGGATCTCAAATTAGTCGCCACATGCGGGATGGGATCTGAAAATGGGAAATTGTTAACCCTGATGATCCTGATCAGGACAATGGAACAGAATTATTAAATTATTGTACTGCCATCCGTTCTGGACAAGTAAGCAAAATTTCGAATTAATCTGACCTTTTAAAGTGGGTAAAAATTGAGTTCTAAGATTCGTTACATACGAGTGAAGCTTATAAAATTATTTTAAAAAGCGCTTAATAACTGGCTCTAAGGGGAAATCTTTTACAACCTAGTTGTTTGACCGGCAGCATAACGGGTGGATATAGATTGGTAAGTTGGTGGTTCAAATAATACACTCAAGCCAAGGTTAAAAGCTTGCACTTCAACTACTAACTTAACTTTATGGGTAGACAATATTCAATTCGATTGGTAAATTTGAATCCCAATTTTATTTAAGCCCAATGCAGTTGTTTATAGTGAAGCGTGTAAAAAAATCAGTTTAACAGAAGATGAGATATAATCCTTTGATAGAACAAAATAATTAATTGAAAAATCATTCAATAAAAAAAGAAGAAAAAATATGAATGAAACATTCTTTCTCTTTTGTACACAATAAACTTTTTTAAGTAAGCTAATAAAAATAATACCTAAAAAATCAGATATTTACTCAGACCACAGAGAATTTAAATACATTCGGACCTGTATATAACGAAGTCGCTAAATCCTCCCAAAAAGTTCGTTATATGGAAAATTCGTTATATAGAGGTTCATCCTTCATTTTCTTTATAAACCACATAAAACAAATTTTAAGTTCATAAACACTATATATTAAAAAAAGTAATTATTCACATCTTTTTGTAAGTTAATATATATTTATTTTATATATCTTATCTATCAAAAAGAAGAAAAGAAAAAAAAACTGCAAGAAAAATTTCTTGACGCATTTATCCACTTCCTGAAGAATTAAATTTTTTCTTTGATACTCAACCACTTAGGTTTCGACATTTTCGAGGTACCAGAAACGAAGCTACCAGTACGACTGATCAATACTACAAATGAAAGGAGACTAGTTCAAGGACACGAGACTCAACTGAGGGTGAAAGAGGATATCGAAAATGTTTTCAGGGAAAGGGACAATGGGGATTAAAGGTTGAACTTCCAGGAAGAAATGCTCTCGACGAGTTAGGATCTAATAAAACCAGTTCAAGATTTATAACCACTATAAAAAAAGAGAATAACTTGAAATTTTTTCAGAAATATTTTAAAAAAAGGGAGAACAAAAATTGAATCACAAAAGAAAAAGTTCGTTCTATAGAAAATGCACTTCACTATAGGAAGGTTATTTTATGAAGAAAATCGTGAAATGTTCTTGGTTCCAAGAAAAAGTTCGCTATATAGAAAAATTCGCAATATAGAGGTTCGTTATATGGAAGTTCGACTGTATATTAACTCTTTAAAAATGGGAGACTTCAATTCCCGTCAGAAGTGCCAACCATTCGGAATTAAAACACTACATGTACTTGAATAAACGTAAAACTCTGCAATAAATATCTGGTCATTATATATCAATTTTTTTATTAAATATATACAATAATTATTTGGCAATTCAAGTTTTCACAGCATACCACCTTCAAGGAAATTTCTCGGAATCCAATCCCTCCTGCAACATCTACACTCTCTGTTAGTGCACGTTCTCGATTTCATATGGAGAGTAAAAATCTATCTTCCCCAAATTTAACTGGTTAGTCTTATAATAAAAATATCTTTGTGCGGTTCAACTTTCGCTATTTTTTTTTCAGCATTTCCAAAAACGCAGGCAATTTACTTTGCTTATTTCGAGAGTTTTCCAATTCAAAAAGCACCGGAAAATGCAAATAAACGGAAAACATCTACAAAGAGGAAAAAGAAGGGGAAAATATTGTGTTTTTTCCAGTTAAGCAGAAAGTAGTACAAGCAATTCCAAATACCGGAATTTGTAGTGAAATCTAAATATTAGCGGTACTCGATTTCAATTCAATTCGTTATTTCGTTCATGCTTTGCACAATATTTAAAAAGTTATATTTTCACCGAAGCATTCCGAATATCGAATTTTCTTTGACAAGTTTTCGGCAATTTTAATGCTAAATCATTCATACATAATTTTTGACCTCATAAAAACATGTATTTACCAATAGGGACATATTTTTGAAGTAGGAAGAACAACTCCACTGCGTGGTGCAGTACTTTTCACCAAGAAACAGGAATACATATCAATATTCGGTCGATAAATTTTTAAAGAAAACACCATATAATCAGCAATAAAGCGTAATGTATTTTTATGCTAATAAACATCATTAAAAGGTAAATTTTTTAAAACCTTTCCCGGTATTTCTTCATAGTATTGTGACATCTCTCGCGTTCTTCTTCTAACATAACCTCTATGTTCTTTGACGGCCACGATTAATGGCAAAACTTTTCCAACCCAAATCCAAGAAGTGAAACGAAGCATAGATGCAAATAAGATAACCTTTAAAAGAATAGAAAGTCTAGTGAGCAAAAATGGCAATTTAGAGAAAGCTCTGTTTGGAAAAGGTAGAAGTGTAATTTGACGGCCTACCAAAGCATCACGGATATCTAGACATTACTACAAGGTGCATACTATTGCACGCAAGCCCAACAGCCTACCTGAAAGTAATTGAACCGTTGAGTATTCCACCAAGGTAAGAAGATTATATTCTGAACGCTAGTATATTATTGAGATTGTGATTAGGCAGATATAATATATTTATATTGATAAGTGATCTAATTGCGCGATCCGAGTTAGTTAAGACTACGTGCAGTGGTTTATTCTCACTTAGTATAAGTTTGTTCGATATCTAAGTAATTTAAGTTAAATTCTTAATAAAAGTCATATTAAGAATTATAGAATGTCTCATCATTCCGAGAATCCCACACCTCTAACTTACGCGGAAACCCCACGACATGGCTATCGAACGATGGCTATGTCGCAATATGCATTTCAATTTTTGGGAACATTTTAGAGACCATTTAGGTCCAAAAATTGAATACCGTTTGAAGTTATACAAGGTGCTCCAGAATTCATGGTACAAACTTTGAGAGTAGATACAGGACATTGTAACAATCATTTATTATATAGGAATGTATGGGCGCAAGTGATGTGGTGAGGCACAAACAAGGGAAATAAAAGAAAAGAAAAATGGAGTTATCGGTTGATTACGTTGTCGGTAGGGGCAGTAGATATCTAGCCGCCATTCAAAATGATGCATCTCAGTAGGGCAAAGTGCCATTCGCAATTGTGCTGATGTCTACGATGAGAAACTTAACGTATGCCGAAAAAGCAGACATGCATTACATGTACAGTCGTGCAAATGGTAACGGCAGAGCTGCGATACGAATGTATCACGTGCAGTTTCATGATCGACAAATGCCGGATCATAGAATTTTTCAGCGGTTACATCGTCCTTTTTCATCGTAAACTTCGTTACATCGTCACGTTCGTTCCACGTCACCAGACATAATGCTGATCGACGAAGAACTGTACACAGACCAAGTCCGGAAGAAAGAATCTTGTACCTGGTGGCTGATAGACCCGAGTCAAGTACAAGAGCTGTTCCTTATCATGTAATTGCGAGTCATCAGACTGTTTGTAGAGTGTTAAGCGAAAATCGCTACATTTCTTTCATTTTTTGCGAGTACAAGCTCTGAAACCGGCAGATTTTTTTCTCTGGTGCCTTCCTTTTACACTGCTGGCCACCGTAAATGCAACAACAAAAAAGACAAGAGATAGCAAAACAAAATTTATTTTGTAGATAGCATGTCGACCAAGTATCAAATGATTAAATTTATAGACTTCTGTGAAGTGTGGTTCCTGCAAGAATCAGTAGCCAGAGTAACCGCCATGGTTGGAGATCATCGCTGCCACACGCTTCGGCATTGATTCAAAGAGACTTTGGATGGGTTCTTGGGGTACAGCAGACCAAGTAGCTTCCACATGTTGCCAAAGTTTATTTGATGTGGCAGCTGGGGGTGTAATCTGGGTCAATCGTTGAGCAACCATGGATCACACGTTTTCTATCGGCGAAAGATCCGGAGAGCGAGCCGGCCAAGGAAGCAATTCAATCTGGTGATTGACGAAGAACCTTTGGACAATGCGTGCTACGTGTGGTCGCGCATTATCCTGTTGAAATATGGCTGTGGCCAAGCCCTGAAGATAAGGAAGGACAACTGGCTCCAACACCTTAGATATGTAGAGCTGGCCGTTTAAAGTACCGGCAATGCGTACTAGAGGAGTGCGAGAGTGATATCCAATACCGCCCCATACCATAATACACGGTGCAGAACCAGTGTGGCGGTGCATAATGCAGCTGTTCAGCATCCTCTCTCCACGGTGTCTCCAAACTCGAATCCGACCATCGTGGTGACCATTCTGCCGCTCACATCCTTCTTTCATCGCACCATTGGCAGCGGAGACGTCTGTGGTTGTGCGTCAAAGGTAGTCCAAGCAATGGACGTCTTGCGGACAGACCACTCTGCTGTAAACGGCGTCGAATGATACGCGCAGACACTGAATGATGCGTTACAGACTCAATGTACTGTGCTATGGTTCGTGATTTGACTGAGCGATCCGTCACTGCTATGCGCACAATTTGCCTGTTCTCACGTGAAGTGGTACACTGAGGTGGATGCGATCGACCACGTCGGTCCATCGTACCCTCCTGCATCAACGGTCACATATCTGAATAAAAGTTGTTTGGTTTCGTCCAACATGACTACTGATTTTCCTGAAAGATAATCCACAATCTAGGTAGGCCACTATCCTTTCTCTGTCGAACTCGGATACTTGATCAAAAGCTGATCGCTGTTTTCTACGAGACATAACTGATCGTTTTTTGAAAAAACCACAAGAAAAACACAATTGCTCTGATCTTGAAATCGTCGAAATCTCCAAGCCTTAAATAGTGCTTTGAGGTGGCGCCACAGGCGCGCCTGATGTGTGTCTGAGCTGAAATTCTAATCATTTGCATATCTCATCTCCGCTAATGCATGTTGTAAATTTCATGTTATTTGCATGCTTCCGTCAGGGTGTTGCATTTATGTGGTGGCCAGCAGTGTACATTTAGTAGAAAATGTATTACTTTATTCGAATTCTTTACAATAGTTCAATTTGGTTAAGTTTTAACAAAACTGAATTATTAGATATAGTTTGATTTTACAAAAAAAAAGTTTATCAATTAAAAACTATCATTTATTATTTATATTGAATTGAAAGATTTATCGATGCCAAAAATACACATTTTTTATAGTTATTTAACAATCAACATATTTTCTAAAAACATAACTAAACGACACAAAGTACTATTATATACTTGAATTTTTTAAAATCCGTTTTAAAAATTTGAATATAAAAATTTTTAATGTTCGAAATGCATTTACTTTTCAGTACTATTCCCGGTGGCGACAGAAACATTTGAATAGGCATTACTTCATTGAAAATTTTATGTCAAAATGAACAGCTGAATATTCCTCTTTCGATTTTCCCAACATCTACAGTTATGCGTTGAATTTCATTTTTCCAATGCATACAAAGATTAATTCAAATTTTGTTAAACCTCAAGTAGTTCATTAATATGAAGGCAGAATATTTTTTGTAAATATTTTCCTGTTCTTTCCTATTTCCACGCATTAAATGGTAAACATTTTTAAGAGTTTAGAGTAAACATGGTTACGCTTTTGTTATAGATTAAGATTTGATAAAACATGTAACAGGATTATATATTAAAACCGACCACAACAAAAATATGTCAAACAGTAAACAAGCATATTATAATTATAGAAGATAAACATAAATGCCATTTTCACAAAAAAAAAAAAAGAAGATATAATTTGTTTGTAAAAGGTATCCTTAAAAAATAGAAAAAAATTCAGAATTTTCAAAAGAGAAAAGGAACATTCCTAACAGAACAAAATACGTTATTTCGATAAAATGAAATTAGTTAATTAAATAAATAACTCCGATTTTCAAATTATAAATTTCCAACAAGTATGACTTCCTTCGTAAAAAAATTCAAGAAGTAAAGAATTAAAAAGAGAAAGAAGTAAAATATTATTTCATTCTGAATTATTTCATTTTTTCAATGGGAGGGAAAAATTACAAGTCTAAAGGTATAAAAAAGAATATGACGTAGTAAAAGTAGTTAAAAGTTCCCCAGTTTCGAATAATTGATTCGATAACTATGTACTGAACGCAGATAATATTTTTTTATTTTTTACTTTTTCAAGTTACAAATAACGATTTCTTTAAATCATTCCTAATTTACTATACAATAATATCATTATTTAATAACAGCATCAGCATTTACATAGATTAAGAGAGGACAAAAACAGAATTGTCCTTTTCTGTTTTTATAAATAAAATAGGGAAAAAATAATTGCATGTTTTCCACGTAGTACAGTAACGCATTGAGTGATGTAACTTCAAATAAATGCCAAAATTAATCGAAATCCAATATCAATATTCCAATAACAAAGCACTTATACTTCACCCACAATCACTTAATAATATTGGCCATTTTTTTTTTCTTTTCATGGAAGCAGACAATGTTTTTTATAGCTTCGAAAATGGTACTCTTAAATATTGAAATGTTATTATAATAATTGTCCCACCTAATGTTTTTTTATTGGAGTTCAGCTTAACATTATTCTTTTCAAGAATAAGTTGAGCAGTTTTTTCTTTATTTATAACTGCTTTTTTTTTTCTCTTGAATTGATAGTTTTTTTAAAGTAACTATTTGATGACTAATGAAACTTATTGAAAATATTTCTTGCATTAAGCATTTTGTTCAAGGAAACATCTTAAAATATTATAAAACAAAGTGAAAAATTAGGATTTCAAAAATTAGTATAACATTAAATGATAAAAGCATGCGAACATTTAACTCAAAATGCTTAAATGAGAAATAATTTGACTTTAAATGTAAATGTTTTAGCAAATCACAGATATTTTTTAAAAAAACTCCAAAATTATTTCACATTCTATTAATTGTTATGTGGACAGCCGAAAAAAAAGTTTTGACATGTTTCTCTAATATCGGAGAAAAAAATCATTATTCTATAAATAAAGTTACAGTAAATACTTTATTCGAAAAGTAACATTAAAATATAAAAGTAGAATTAGCACATTGCAATCAAACATTATAAGAAAGCAGCAAATTTTTAACGCAAAAATTAAGCAACGTAACCTTTGAAAACAGTGATATGTCCCCAAACGTGAGAGCCATTTCATTGTGGCACAATCTAGTGGCGACCTCGTTACCAAATTTGGGTGCTTGAATTAATTTTTTAATTCAAGCTCTCATCGGATACTAAATATTGCCATGATTTAATTTTGCCAAGAGTACCAGAACCAAATTGACACTCAAGGGATCTTCAACGTGCCGCATAATTATAGGACATGCATGCCCACGATTTTCACATCCAGGAAATCTATCGATTCCAGGCGTCATCAAATCAGCAAACTGGGGCTTACGAAGAGGAAACACTATCTCTAAGCCACCGGAGATAAATAAGTAAGTAACAATTTGTAACCGCCTCTTGTCATAACTGTAACCGACAGTTCCAAGTCACAGAAGCGCCCTCTAGCGAGCGCCCAACATGGGGTACCAATTGTAGAGCATTAGACGTTAAAGATTAAACTAAAAATGGTAAATTCGTGGTTAGGTTCAATGAGAAGTCTCATTTAGTGTAACAATTACTTCTTAATTTAAGTTAGATTACACAAAGACAACACATATATCGTTAACAAAAATAATGCGCAAAGATCATGGACAGTTTCTCATAGCGACCACATTCACTCTGCACCTGTCCTCTACTGGAGATATGTGGTCGCCAGAGGGCACTTCTGCCGCTTAAGATAGTGTGGAATTTTAGAAAACTAGTGGTAGCTTGAGACTTATGAATGTAAATATTTGGTTTATTTGCGTCACAGCTATTAATTACAGTATATACAACTACGTTGAAGTTATTCAAAATCTTGGTTATTTCATTAGGGATCAGAAGTTGATATTTCTGTGACGGAGGAGATCACAACCGTCCTCTTCGCTGTTTTTCAACGGATTTCCTCTGCACTCTCCAGGGTCTTAGGATGGGGGCGGTTGCCCCTTTACCCTATATCCGCCTCGTGGGCGGAGTGGGGTTCTCTCAAGGTCAAAAGTTGCCGGGGCGATGGCAGAAGACAAGACTTCGCAATATTTAGGGGTGCACGTGTGCGTAGGAACGCGGTTATCCTATCCACAAAAAGAAGCCGACTTTTCAGCTGCGTGACGTGAAAACGTCACAACAGAGAGTTACAGTTATGACCAGAATGGTTACAAATGTAAAATATAATTCATTCCCAATCGTATTCCCGGGAGAAAATCATTTTTAAAGTAAGTGAAGAATAATGGGAAAACTTTTAGAATGAATTAGGATTTAGTCAGGAAATAAAAGTAGAACTATGTTAATACCGTTTTTTTTTTTTTTTTTTTTTATTTATTATTTCGTTAGAGATATTTACAAGAGAAGGTGATGGTTTCGATTTCGAGAAATAGAGATATTTATATGAGCTTTTCTGGAAACATCATTTGATTTTCCAACATAAACACGCACTTCATTTTTTCTCTCCGTGGAATCCGATCCATTACTTTCTCACACGCACTTTAAGCGCATAAAATATGACAAATACCAAATGTCTCTCTTCTAGTACATCATATCATATTTTTATTTCGATATGTACCAGGACCTTCAAAATAACCAATAACGGTATATGTCGTGTAAGCAAAATCGAGTCGAATGCAACCAGGCACGGTGAATGAATGAAAAACGTTTACCGAAAATGTTCCATATGTCAATAAAGAAATGTAACCAAGATACCGAGAATCATTTTTTGAAGAAAATGAAATTAAAATTCAGAAGAAATAAAAAAAATGTAAAACTAAATTTTAGCCTGTAGAAAATGAATGGTTTCACAAGTTTGAAGAACAGGGTGTTTGTTTATCGAGGAGTTTTAAATATAAGGATGTCTCACTTAGGATGACATTTTTTCAAAATGGAAAGAAAAAGAAATTCAGTGGAACATCTATGTTACATTCAGTGTAGCAAGAGTAAAATAAAATCAGAAACGAAACAGTTTATTTTTTCCTGTTCATAAATATATATAAAAAAATGGGGAGGGAGGGCGGGATGCTTAATTTGATTCATGCTTTTTGCAGTTATTCATTCGTAAAGTTTTTTAAAAGGTCAAAAATCATAGGAGTTTTAAAATCCAAAAAAGTTTTAACCAAGACAAAAAACAAAAAACAAAAAATGGTTTGAAAGTTTAAATCATTGAGAGGGTAGCTAACAAACTATATACCGGAAAAAAAACCTGCCAACAGCTTCAATGTTCAAAAATTGTCCAAATATATATATATGTTTCCGCAAACTTTGTACAGTGTAACAAACTTTGCGAATAAATACTATGTTCCAATTTCGTGCTCTTTGATTTGTACGATACTTTTTCCCAAGGGCTCTTAGTAATGTTAGGATGAGCTTGGTAACAAAAATGCCAACTTTGAAATTATACCTCTTGGAAGGATTAATTTTGTTTCTCACTAAAACATCGTAAAAATAAATTGTTCGTGGTAAATCATACGAGGAAAATAATTCAATGTATAGAAACACTCAATTACAAATACAAAATATTTGAGAAGGAAGGAAATGGATATGAATTTAAAAACGAAATGTTTCTGAAGTTTACTGTAAATGTTCCAAAAACGATTTGTTCATCCTTTCATCTGATTTTAGTCATACACTCCACGTTAACATAAATATCGATGCTTTTTAAAGATTGTTGTAAGCTGTTCCAACTAGACAGCTGTAAGAACATTATTCAGTTTACAGCCAAATAATTATTCATTACAATTCACATAACATTAATTACATTAACTTAACTCAGTGGCGCAACAGCCCATGAGGGCCAAGGCCTACTGTGCCCACATATCAGTATTTACATTACATTAGAAAATGGAAATATACTCATTAAAATTCCATCTAGTCATTTACTTTGATATTTTAACCTAGAACTGCTTCTTCTCCCCCTCCCCCTCTCATTTAGCTAATAAATAAATCGTTAAATTATATTAATCGCTATGTCTGAAAAATTAAAAGCAAAAATCCATTTTCACTGATGAGTTTACTAACGTATTTCTTATTAATTATTTCTTACGATAGAAATTCTTACAGTGAGAAGACTATTAAAAGAATTATTATTAAAAATCATAAAAAATGTTTATATTCGTAAAGATAAAACACGAACACATTGGTTAAAATTAACTACATGAAACTAAATTAAAATAGCTCACAATTTTCCCCCAATGGGCTGCATATTAGAAACTAAGACTTTGTTAAACAAACAAAAATTAAATATATGCGGGCGACAGCGCAGCTGACGCTTTTACCCAGAAGATTGGGTGAAAAAAATAAACCGTGAAAGAAAAATTAGACAAATCAAGACAGCCCTGCACAATAGGGGAGGTATGACGTAACCCTAAGCTGAGCCGTCTATCGAAGCAGAACGCCAGCGGGTTCGAAGAAAGGAAGCGGTAAGAAGGGAAGGGATTGCCGAGGCAATCAATCAGCCAGAGTGACAGTTCACCCCTTTTGACTCAGTCTTAGATGCGACGCAGAAGCTGACTGTGTTGTTGTGTATAAAGGGGGGTTTTGTTGTGTTATGGTGGGCTGAAAGGGTTTCTCCACTTTGTTGAAGAGCAAGCATAATTAATTTTAGGGTGTGTATAAGTGAACCAGTCTTGGTGCTCTAATAATTGGATTGTCGTGAGATTCTATAGATTTATAAACATTCCTAGATAGTTTAGTGATGTAATTAGAAATCGGCTCCATGTGTAGATCGTTGTGTATCACATCGTTTCGTCCAAGGTGGATTCGTTAAGATGCGAAGAAGTTTATTTTGGATAATTTGAATTCTTCTCATGTGAGTGGTGGCTGATGCTGCCCAGATGGGAGCAGCGTAGGTGATTACTGGACGCAAAATATGCTTGTAAAGAATAACTTTATTTTCCAGAGATAGAGGTGGCCTTCTCCCAATAAGCGAGATGGCTAAATCTAAGACATTGCAGACACGGCAATTCCCCAAGAGTGGAAGCCATTTCATTGTTGGCACCATCTAGTGGCGGCTTCCGCTACCAATATAATGTAAATGTTCGAAAGAATATTAATTTTCTGACATAGTAAATTTTTTTTAAAAAAAAATATACAATAATAATCTTTTGTCAAAGAACATCATTAGCCATGACAAAATATAATGAAAAAAAATAAATTGTAAGTTATTTTACTTAAAACAATTAGAAAAAACATTAATATTTCGAAAGTTATAATTGCCGTATTTAACCATTAAATGCTAGATAACGCTGGTCGTAGTTACTTTAATTTAGAAACAGCACTAATCTAAAGGTACCAACATTTTTTATTGGAACATGTCGAAAAGAGACACATTAAGGAGAGTTATAACACAACCACACACCTATCAATCAAGATAGTCGCAGAAAATTTCCATTTGTGTAGGTTCGTACAGTTTATTGGATGAAGATCCACAAAGAAGCGTTAACCTTTCTGTGAAATTGTCCGTTTAAAAAGAAAAGTTAGAAGATAAATTCAGCTCTAAACTTCCATTGCATGTTATTTATCAGATTAGTTGATCACGCACAGCAGTACATGTACAGAGGAAGCAAGGATTATATCAGAGAATAAAAGCAATTTCAAAAGGATTAAGATTTTTAGAAGATACTGAAATGGACGATTGCAAGAAAATGTTTTTTCTTCAAGTGTGCAACTAAATTGACAGGTTTTTTTTACATTTTTTAAGAATAAAAAAAATAATTATCTGGCTGTTTGTATTGAAATTTGTTCTTTCTAAAATGCATTGTTTTACTTACGTTGCAGTAAAAACAGAGGGAAAAAAATTATATAAACTTAAATTGATTCGCAGAAAAGGCTAAGAGACGAAAGGTTTAGTCAAAAAGCGATGCATTGAGCAATTCTTATCCGCTGAATTTCAAATTTAGTTTCTCCTATAAAGCATAAAGGAGCTTTTACGAAAGAAATCACAAATAGGATAATCAAGAACGTCCAGAATAATTCTAAAATGCGAATAGAAATATTTAAAAAAATGCTTACAACAAACTATACAAACAATATATGAAATATGATCAGCTGTATATTTCTCAGCGACGTATAATGCGTATCTATACTTCTAAACTTCTTTTTTTTTAAGGTATAATTTTCGCCGTATAACGCGCACCCCTTTTTTTCGAAAAAATATGAAATGTGTACATGTGCTATGCTCTCATCTTTTAAAGTCATGTATTTGTGTGATGCATACTATATACTTCTAGAACTATAACCATTAAAGTTCATAAGATATGCCATTTCTTTTAAATAAACAATCTAAAAAGAAAAGAAATCTAATTATTTTTAAGCTCAACTTTTTTTTAAAATTTTTAAGAGCTATCAATTTTATGTTATCAATATTAAACGTGCGCGTCATACGCCGGGTTATACGGTATTTTTAATAAAATGAAGTGTGTGTGTGTGCTGCACAGTAGAAAGATGCATTTAAAATTTGGTGATGATGATGATAATAATGTGCACCGACAAGGTGAAGCAATTTTTTTCGAAATTCGTTAAATAGTGGGGTTCTTTCCCCCCTTCTTTTAATTCAAGATTGAAGTTATTTCTCATTTACGTTTCGGCCTAGGTCTTGAATGAAACATCTCAGAAGTACTATTATTGCTTCGTATGAGAGATCCAAGTTTTTTAGGAAGACTAATTTTGTTTCATGTAATTTTCTTTTTTCTTTTGCGAAATTTCTGAAAGTAGAGCACTATTAAGTTCCATTTTATCCAGAAATCCACAGATCCAAATGACTTAGGATTCACGTAACAGTGGTGTAAAGTACATCCTCATATAATGGCGGGAAGGGGGGTGGCAGGATTTTATGGGTGTCCCGAAGACTGACTGATGCCACGTACGTATTTAACCAATTTATAAAACATTAAAGGCAAAACCTGACTTTGCAGGGGGGGGGGGCCACTATCCTCCGTTACACCATTGTCATGCAGTAAACAGGACGGCAATTCATTTCAAGAGATAGACTACAAATATGCAGCTCGAGCTCTTATCTACTCTATGATTGGTCGAGCTTCTCTTCCCAACTTAAATGTAAAATTATCTGACCATTCTGGTCGGCCAATCACCAAAGCTTCTCTCGACACCAATGTAACCTAACTTTTTTCATCGCTATTTTTCCCAACCCATACACGGATGAATTACTTTGTTGCGACTGGATTGGATAGGCTCACCCGCCCACCCCTTTCTAAACTTGCAATTTTTTTTCTATCAGATTTTTTTCATCACCTTTAACCCTTTATAATTAAAAAATTGTTGAGATATTCATGTAATTTTTTTTTTAATTCTTAAACTACAATAATAGTTTTAAATTATTTGATTATTTAATTTTAAACATGGAAAGTTTTTAAAATCATTCTAACCCTAATGCCTAGAGATAAAGTTTCGACAGAACCTAGTCTTCATTTTGAAACCAGTTACACTGCCAGTTACAGTTATGCAGCATACGAAGTCATAGTTTGTTTTTAAAAACCGTCATATTTATTCGTTTGTTCTTTGAAACAGAATTAGAATAATTTTTGAATGAATTATAGCAAAAGATAAAAAAAAAAGTACTCTCTTAAAAATTTAATGAAAACTATTTTAAAAAAATAATTAAAAAGTGGACTCGGGTTGAAAAAATTATAGCTGGATTTTATCTCATAATTAAAAAATATTTATACTTTCTAGGTGGATTTTTCAGCTTTATTTTAAAACTTCCCCCGAGTGAAACGCGGGTACTGGTATACAATGATATAACATACTAAACATTTTATCAAAAAACAGTTGTTTATTGCAACAAAAGTTAGTCATGTGAAATTTTCATTGCGGTGACAAAATAAAAAGTTGTTTTCATTTTAACGGGATGCAAACTTGCACTAATATGTGAAAAATGTAAGTCTTTACGCACGACGTGCTTAATTTACCTTTATGTCAAAATGACTTGGTCTTAAAAAGATTGCTTACTGTTTTCCTTTCCTGGTGCAATTTGTAGAGTGAAGTAAACCATAAACTAGTCAGCGAGAATTGCAAGAGGAAGAACAGAAAAAGAAGCACATTTGCCTTTACCTTTAAAAATTAACTTTAAATTTGACGAATTTATATTGCGTTTTATTTTAACTCTTTCGTTGGCCATTTATTTCTCTTTGGAGTTTCTCGCAGTTTTTTTAAGTTTTATTACACAATTAAACAATAGCATTCAAGTAAATATATTTTAATTTGCCGAATTTAATGTTAACATTTAAATCTTAAGGGTTGGGAAGAATAGTCCCCAAGGAGCCATTCACCGTCATAAAGAAAATTAATGGTGATTATTTGCCATTAAAAGATTACAAGCATGTTGCAATGAACAAGGGGACATCACATTCTGCACACATTGTAACGTTTTAGCCATATAAGTGATGACACTTGGTTGATATTTTGAAGGTTTATTTTCTCAAGCACACAGGACAGCTCACAGACGCAAACAATTTACATTACTTACATGTTTTAAGTAAAAATCATTAATACTCCAAGTATTGACATTTGTAGAGAAATAATCCCTTACGCTCGCTGATGGAGCTAAAAATACAATCTCTCTCGTCAAGAGGTAATCACACTCCCAATCTCCACACTGCGCTCACTGGCGGAGCACACAAAATCGACCGCTCTCGTCGAGGGGTAAACATTGACTGACGCTGGCTTGGCACTCGCGTATGTGCAGTGCTTCGAATCAGTCCGTGTTGCCACCTAGAGTTTTAGAAGGGGTCTACAGTTCGTTACAACATGTAGCGGGTCCTCTTTTCTTGTCCTTTTCTGCTACGTTTCCTGCATCGTCTATAGTTGGAAACAATCTTTGGCACATGATTTCACACACTGGCTACGCGCACATCATCCTGAACTACACACTTCTTTGTTTGAAAGCTAGCAGGATGTCCTTTCCTTTTTCTTGAAGAATATCCATCTATTAGGTGACGAGATAATGCTATATGGAATGTTAGCTTGTCTAAAGTTTTGTTTCTTTTGTTCACTTGCCACAGTATGAAACTATTTATGACAGCAAGGACAATAAGAAAATAAAAGATTACTATAGGAATTAGTCTTTCCATCGTTATAATAGCAAGGCCAATATGATATAATAGGTTTTGCGCATCCCGCAGGTATATTTTGTAAGATCATGTAGATGGGAAGTAATCTTCCCAAGGCCCACGAAAGGGTTAAAAATCGGATACACAATGATACCCATACTAAAAACTGATTCCGACAAAAATAATCATTGCCCGGGGGAACGAAAAAAAATTAAGGTATTTTTTGTTATAATTAAAACACAGCTTACTTAAACCTGAGAAAAGAACGAAGACAGACATAATTAAAATATGAGTTTGTACAGATCAACACGTGAATATATTACAATTATGAACATCTTCTCGTTTTTAAAAACATCATCATACATGATATTAAAATACACGAGAAAATTAAATGTTTTATAACAAACAAACAAACAAAAAAACAACAACAACAAAAAACGAGATTTTTAGTCATAGATTTTCACTTTCAAACTACATGAAAACACGAAATCTGTAGCATAGTTTCATAATACTCACACATTTCCCATTCAGGTTACGTATTCGAAAAAGTCACTTCCACTACTTATTTTTTTTTAACAAATTCTTTTTCTAAGATAAATAAACACCAAACTTTCAATAGATAATTGCTCACGATAAACTGAATACTTCATTACTTAGTAATACTGAAGAATAGTTTTAGTTAACTTAAAAAAATACCTCATTTATCACTTTCACCTTCTGAAGTTGAAGAATCATTACATTTTAAACATTTCTGATAAACTACAATATAATGAAAACTTCCTTTTAAATAAAACGCTGTTTTTCGTGCAACTCTTTTCGTGATATATTTATTTTAAATACTTTCCATCACAAAATTGACGAAGACAAATTTGTCAGTGCTAAATAATATAAGGAAGGAGAAAGAAAAAACAGACTAATCGTTGATTTTATACCAATTAGCAACCACTGAAAGTGAAAGAGAAGATTTGAAAATAAACACCAAAGAGAAATATTGCTTGAAAAGGATATGAAATTATGCTTGTTAAACAATATGTGACGAAGAGAAAAAACATCGTTTCATAATTGCATCACTTAAGTGCTTTGAAAAAGGTAAACGACAAATTAAATTAATAATAAGAAGGAAAGATTAAGAATAAATATAAATAAGAATGAATAAAGAATAAATATAAATAAGAATGAATAAAGAATAAATATAAATAAGAATAGACAAGCAATAAATATAAATAAGAATAAATATAAATAAGAATAAATATAAATAAGAATAAACAAAGAATAAATATAAAGAAAAAATAAGAATTATATGAAACAAAACTTCGTATTCTTTCAAACGGTATCGAAATGAAAAAATAAATTGTCACTATTTAAACAAATGTAATTCAATAAATATATTGCACAGTTGTAATATTAACTACTCTCACTAATATTATTATTTTTAATACGAATGTTGTGTAACTTAAATTAATTAAAAATTAATACCCGCCTCGAGAGTTTCTTTCCCTATCTCTTTTATTTTTTAATTTTATAAATCTAGTAGAAGCATACGTATTAAGGTCAGACAATATAAGATATATCAAATATATAATACTCTATGCCTGCATTGTTTTATTTTTAACCAAGAGATTTTATTTTTCCTTAATAAAATCATTCGTAGTAGGATTCAAAAGTTCCCTGACTGAGTCTATAACTTAAAAAATATTACCAATTTAACTGCTGAAACACATGCTCCTTCGAAATAAGACCCTTGAGAACAACACACATTTGCCATGGTTTGTAAAGGTCATGGAAACATTTCTGGAATCGATTTTTAGCCATTTAATTTAATTCAACCTGCGATGCACTTTTAACTTCATCTGCAGATTGGTCTTCGTTTAACACACGGAGAACGATATGTTGACACACCCTGTGGATGTTAAGATCCTTAGTTAGTATCCATTGACATGTGGCCGAAGATATCCCAACTAATTCTGCTATTGTTTGAAGCTTGTTCCTAGGTACCGCCGCAGAAACCTTTTTGATGTTTTCAGCGATGTGGGAAGTCAGCGGACATCCAGATCGTTTGACGTCTTTGACACTTTCCCTGCCTTCACTGAAACGTCGATGCCCCTCAATGCTTGCATTCGCGATAATGTATCACAGCCTTATACTTGCTTCAACATTTCGAAAGTTTCCACAGCACTTTTTCCGAAACGAAAACAAAAATTAATATCCATTATCCGCTCAACCAAACGCAAATTCCTTCAATCGCCGACGACTAAATACATCCACCTACAAAATACGACGCTGTGGCGACTCACCGACCACGTGATTTGGAACAAACTTTTTTTTAGAACATTCTTACATTCTCTTCTCTAGAAATTCTTACATTATTACATTCTTACCCTTTTCTAAAAAAAAGCTTGTAATAACACAGAATAAAACAGAACTGTAACTGTAGTTGCTCTACTGCAAAAATTTTCCACATTATATGCTCAGTTCGGGAGCTTTTGAATCCTACTAGTATAATTCTAGCATTTAAACGGCTAATTATTGCATTGTATTACTGAATGTTATGTGTTCGATGGTGGTAACATACAAGACTGGTATTATAACTCAATTAATTGCGTTTGCCGAAATCTAAATCAATTAACGGTCTTTCATTACTAGAACTATTTTTGTCAGAATAACTGAAGGTAATTTTTTTCCCTGGAAAATATTTTTTTAGGATCTTTTCCATTAAATTAGCTATACTTCACTCATTCTGACAAAATGGCTTCCGATTGTGCCAATTATCTTTAGGTTCAGTGCGATGATAATCAAATTATCAAAAGGACAGCAAATTACTTACTCGGAGCAAATGTTCTTTCTCTCGACGATTATTTTTTTTTTCGTTCTATTATTAAAGCATTTATCATAACAAATATTTTGAGGATAGAAAAATAAAGAAGCGGTTACATTATATATAATGGGAGAAATCAATTAGTGTATGGATATAAAAATAGGTTTCACTTAATAGTTAATACAACTAAAATTAAAATAAAGTTCACAGTTAAAAAATCATTAAAAAAGGGGTATTAGATGGCTACAAAAGTTCGCATGTACGCCTCATGCGTTATTTTTAAAATAATCAAAGAAATGAAATTCTTCTAAAAGTTCTTTTTTGAATAAAGAACATGAAATAAAAATGGAATCATCATCGTCGCTATTATTATTTTATGATAAAAATTTCTTTTTTTTTTTTTGAATTCTAGATGTTCATTTCGTGAAAAGTGAGAAATTTTTTTCCAACCGAATTAGTAAAGTTTAATCAAATAAAAAATCAATTTGCTTTCGTTCTTATGAGGATTCATACTTTTTTTAAGGAAAGAGTCAGACGAGAAAAAAGAAAATTAGATTTAATACGAATAAAACTAATTAAAAGAAAGGTCAAATAAATAAAGAAAAAATGTTTAAAGGTTTATTAAATTCAACTTTTATTCAAATGAATGTTCCGGTTCTAAGGATTCTGTTTAACATCAACTTTTTGAATACGGAACTAAAAAATGCTTCTGAAAAAAGAATTACAGAACTTTACCGAAAAAAAATTATCAAACGAATGAATGGAATATTTTACATCATCATAAAGAACAAGATGCTAAATTATCTAATAACTTACTTTAAAAAGTTGTTTTAATCATTACGTAATCAAACTTAATTTAATTGTTATTACATTATATGCATTAAAAATGAGTTTTCATTTTAAATTGAAAATAATAGACGAGAAACTTAAAAAGATTTTTTAAAAATATAATGAGAAGTAAGAAAAGTACCAGATTACTTTAAAAAACGTATTATACATTGTATCAATTGTATACATTACAAAGAAAAACTCACTATACATCGTATCAAATGGATTTTTTCCCACATATATCAAGAAGTGGAAAGAGAACATGTACGCCAATATTAAAATAAAGTGTATATATATATATATATATATATATATATATATATATATATATAT
>BMAV01023001.1:15359-29862 GCA_019973955.1 Trichonephila inaurata madagascariensis | reverse complement strand
ATATATATATATATATATATATATATATATATCTTTATACGTGTGGTTCGTCTTTGAAATGTAGAAAAGCTCCAAGAAATTAACATGCAGGTTCTTTCGGAACAAATTGTAATTTATTCTGGACCTATTCGGTTATTCGATTTAATTAAAGGAAACAATTAACACACGTAAAATCAACAATGGCACGAATTCAACCAATTCACCAATACAAATCCATAGCCACAATATCATATTAGGCCTATGTTAAACGCATAGTTGCTCTCAAGCTTTGACTTTATGTTTCTTTTTACATTGTCCTTATATAGGCTGAAAAGACTATTGTAGTAGTTCCTGAAATTTTATCGTGAAATAATCCAAACCTGGATGGCCAACATGTGACCTTCCGGAAGTCTTCGTGTAACCTGAGGAG
Source organism: Trichonephila inaurata madagascariensis (assembly GCA_019973955.1). Lineage (NCBI taxonomy): Eukaryota > Metazoa > Arthropoda > Arachnida > Araneae > Nephilidae > Trichonephila > Trichonephila inaurata. The sequence continues at coordinate 29,453 of BMAV01023001.1, read as the reverse complement.
CTGGGGGAAATGATTATAAATGCTAACTTTTATTCAATTCCTATTAATAGCTCATACTCTCTTTTTCAATTCCTACTATTAGCTCACAATCTCTATATATTTATTTATTCATTTGTTTGTTTGTTTATTTATTTGTCTTGGTGGAATTTTTTCAATCGTTAATAAAATACATTTTAAAGCGCTTAATTGAGCTGAAATGTTATATACATTGTTATTTTGGATGACAATACAATAATTTAATTATAATTAATAAAAATTAATTGATTAAAACTAATTATTAAAAGAATTACAAATACAGCCAGTTTGGCATCATTTTTGGCGACTTAGCGACTATTTTGGCGACTTGTGTCAAAAATTGAAAAGGTTTTTTTTTTCTCACGTTTTAAAGCATTCAGCTAAACTGAAATTTTATATACACGATTGCTTTAGATGACAATACGATACTTTAATGATAGTTAATAAAAATGAATTACCACTTAATGCTGTGATTCTGTCACATGTATATACATATTTATATTAATTGTAACTATTTAATAAAAAGTAGCTAAAATAAAATTTTTCTCAGTTGATTTAAGTAGGAATTGACTTAAAAAATTTTTTTATATTAGTTGTTGAAAAAAGATTGCCCAAATGAAAAGTGGTTGTATGCGATTGCGTCAGAATGAGTTCAGATATAGCAGAGTCACCAAACAGGGACACGAAGGAGAATAAGAAGTGTACATCACATACGATGTTTAACATTGAAACATGTTAGTGGTAGAGGAAATTAATCGAAAATAAAGCCATGCTATATAACAGGGGTGGCGAACCTTTATGGATCAACGTGCCATTTTTCCCAAAGAAATACTAAATGAGGTGTAGACGTGCCGTCAAAGAACTTGGACTTGTGATTATTGGGAAAATATATAATAAAAATAAATACTAACAACACAAAACTCTTTATTTACTACAGAAAAATACATTTTGTATTTTATAGTAGTAAATGTTTTAGTTAAACGTGTAATTCAAATTATGTAAAGTAACATTAGTGTAATTTCTGCTGTTGCACGCACACACACAGATTAGATAAATAAATTATATTAGGATTGGGTAGGATGTTACTTTTAGCAGAGAATGCATACTGCATTGGAGTTATCTGTCAAATGATTTCTAAGCGAGTCTTTAATTCATCTCTGAAAATAATGACCCGTAGGCATAGGTCGATTAAATTATGGTTAAAACAGCATGAACCTGCTTCTTCAAACAGTTAAACGTATCTAGAATCGAATTTAATGTTTCCAAAATTTCGTTACTGGCATTTTTACTTATATTGCTTGTTAATCTTTCTGTTTCAATCAATTCTAACTTTTTCCTCGTTTCAAAAAATTTTTGAATCCATATTGAACTAGACTAGAAATCAACAAGTTGCATTTCAAATTCTACAATTCCCAACGTCGAATTGGGGCATGTTCAGTTTATCAAATGATATCGCATCAGGGTACATAATAAACTTGAGCGTTTCTGATATTTCTTTGAACTGGGAAAATCTCACTGAAAATTCTTTGATTGTAGAATCAATTGCGGTTGATCGTTTTAATTGGTCGGGTGCCAAAATATTGTTTCTGTTTTGAACGAATATAACATCAAATTATACGAAAACTAAACATGCAAATAATTTGTTAAACACAAAAGACAAAAAAATGACTTAGTTCGACTCTTCTGAACTGTTAAGTCGGAAAAGGAACTCAGTTGTCAGTCAAAGAGTAAAATAATAGTAGTATAAATTGCTTGATACTCAATTTATAAACTAAATTTACTTTAAAATTTATTCATGCGGTGCCGGTTTATCCATTGGACACTTGAGGTAGGCACCCAGGGGCTATGGACCTAGAAGGGCTCGGATAAGTTGAACTTAACTAGATTTTCTAGTTATAAATTTCGCTCTGCCAGTCCCAGGGAAGCCTTGGACTGGCAGAAAATGGATAAACCAGCACTGGATTCATGGTGAAAACGACGAAGCGAAATTCACAACTTATATATCATTTTACTGAACAGGATGATCCTCAAAATTTGATAGTATACATCAAGATGAATATTTCTTTTCAATCGAAAACAAAAAAAGAAACCATTTATTAAATAACTAGAAAAATGATGTTGTTTTAAAATGAATTCAATAACATAAAGGTCAAAAGAGAGAGAAAAATATAAGAATCAACGAGTCAATTAAAAAAAAAATCAAAGTAGATGCTGAAAGTCGCCCCGGGGAAATTTGCACAGTTGTTATCGGAAAATGACAGATCCTAAGCGCCCCGTTCTAAGATTCAATCGGGCATTTTTCTTCCTCTTTCAATGGTTGTTATTTACTTTTACAGTCCATCATTCTTCGGTATCAACTGCACAAAATGTCAATGGACGCCACTTACAGTAGTGTTTTTTTTTTTTTTTACATGTGGAATTTATTTTGAACATCTTCCTTTTCTCTATTAGGCTACAAATGCAATACTGAGTTTTTTCCCAAAGCAAAACTTATCTTGATTTTTCGATACAAATCAAATCAACGCTGTTTAAAATAAACAAGTAATATATATATATTTATTTCTACAAAGGTCAACAAAGAAAAATTTTATTTTAGTTACTTTTTATTAAATAGTTACATTTAATATAAATATGCATATACATATGACAATCACAATATTAAGTGACAAAATAGAAATCGATTTTCCTTCCTATATGTGGTGTTGGACTATTATTTTTGTTTGTTACTATTTATTCATTAATTAAATTCAATTATTCCAATAAAAAAGTATAGTACAAAGAAATCACACTCTCCGAAATTTGGCCATCCCAGGTGGGATTCGAACTTACTACCTTTGGATTAGAAGTTCAAAGAGGCTATCCATTGTACCACAATGACACAACAAGCGATTTTTCTTTTTATACATGCAGTTGGACTATTATTTTTGTGTGTGTTTGTTACTATTTATTCATTAATTAAATATAATGAATTAATTAATATTTGAAAAAACTGTATTAACATCAAGTGTCATCCATTACAAGTTTTAAAAAATGTATTTGAACTTGAGTGGAAGAATAAAAAGTATTTTACTAACGATTGAAAACTTGAACAAGATATATATATATATGGGAGATAGTGAATTAATAGTAGGAATTCAATAAAAGGAACGTGATTTATATCTTAAAACCTGTTAAAACCTTATCCCCACAACAAAAATATTTTTAAAAAAATAATAACATTCAAACTGGGAACGCTTCAACAAGAGTTCTAAACAGACATTTTAAATCAAGATAAACAATGATAAAATAACTCAATTTTAAAATGCTAATCAAATAGATTTATAAATCCCACTCAGAACAGCGACATATTTGTTGTAATCGGTTAACTTTTCTTCCTTCTCAAAAACCGCAGTTCAGAAGAAAAAACAAAAAGTGATTTATAAAAATGTACTTTTTTGATGGGCTAAGGAATACTTAAGTAGTGAAAAGAAGAACAGAGAACTTTCTTTTTCACAAACAACCATCGAAATTTCTGTATCATTCCAACAACAAATCACTTTTATTTTTCCACAAAACAATAAAAACAGAATAACATTTTTATAACAAATGCTACAGCTCTAAATCTTTTTCCTCTATCGATTGGCATTTTTATATTGAGATATTCGTTTCTGGAACATCAATTGATATACATTTTGAGGATGATATTTTTGTCCGCTTAAATTTTGTAGTAGATACATTAAAAAATAACACTATTTCAATTTCCAAGCAATATCCACAGGCAACATAAAATTTTTAGAAATTGTAAAGCATTCAAAAGGAAAAATGAAATAATTCTAAAAATATTTGAAAAAGAAAAAGAGAGAGAAAATTTAAAGTTCAAAACTATATTTCACCATGATTCTGCGATTTTAAAACCAAATAAAACCTGTATTTTAAGATATTTTTACGATTAAGCTATTGTTGGTAATAATTTAGTTACAAAGGTGCACACAAAAAACAATGATGCTTCCATACGGAGAAAAAACATCTTATCATCCCATAAAAATATTAGTTTATGATAAAAAAAAAAAACATTGAACAATAAAGTATTGAGCAAAAAGAAATATTTTTAAGATCTACTACTTCATTTTATATATATAAATTTATAAATCGCAACTATGATTGAGTTGTAACATAATAAAATTTACTTTTAAATAAATAATTTCATAATTAAATATACGCTTTTTTTCCCATTACAATCACAACATAAGTTATTGTTATAAAAAAATACACGTTTTATAAATTCATCTCAGAAATATTACTATTATTTTTAAGAAGTACAAACAGTATTATCCTGCTTTGGAAGTTCTCGTTTATATACTTTTTTAGTTGCCATAAAAACCAAAATATAAAATACTAAAAAAAAAACACTGTAATACTAAATTATAATGTACTTCTGTAAACATCTTACACACACATACATCAATTAAGAAAATTTTTTATTTGAGTTCAAATTATAACTTTCTTTTGTTGTAAGAAATAAATATTTGATACAATATTACAGTTACTTTTTTAATGCACCGAAAATATTCCGGGGGAGAATAGAGATATTTAAATTTTTAGAAAATTCATAAACAATCATTAATAACTTAAAAAAAAAAATTCAGCTAAAGTATTTCTTTTCCCAAAAAAAAACTTAAACAAAATTATTTTTTATACATATAAATAAAAATGAAGTGTCTGTTTGTAATTTGAAATTAACAGCTTTTTACTAAATGCATTTAAAAGTATATACGGTACTTATATATATATAAAAAAATAAAGTCTTTAAATTTTTGTCTGTCTATCTGTCTGTTTGTTCCGGTTAATTTCTGAAACAGCTAGATCGAATTTGACGGAACTTTCACTGGCAGATAGCTGATGTTACTAGGAGTAACTTAGGCTACTTTTATTTTAGAAAAGAAAAAGAAAAAAAATAGGGTTCCACGAAAACAAAATTAAAACCAATAAACCAATAATAGATTGTTCATTAAATTGAATATTGTATATAGAGAGACTGTTCAATAAATTGAATATTATATATACAAAGATTTTTCAACAAATTCAATACTATATATAGAGAGATTTAATATTAACATATTACACATCCAGATAAAAATTAGTTACACTATTTTAAGCGTTTATTACACAAAATTTGTAACAATGTGTTATTTTTGCTGAGCAGAAGGAAGGTGTTTTCAAAAATCCACCCAAAAAAGAGTTATGGGCGTTATAAATTTTTTAAAAAAATCTTTATTATCAGCTGTTATATCTACAGACTTAAAATTTAGCAAACATGGTTTTTTATTCAGCTGAGATATGCAAAAAGCTTTTTTTTTTTTGTTTAATTTACAATTCCCGTAAAATTGACTCATTAAAAACTCCTTTACCCTTCAGTCTGTACTGTTTGATTTTTCAATTCACCCGTGCGAAGAAAGGGGAATACCAGCTAGTTTGAAAATATAATTCTGCCCATTTATCAACTGAAGTACATCGAATAAAATAACCCCAACTCAAGAATGACGAAGGGAAAAAAGTCAACCATATTCAAACACCAAGGCACACAAATACTGCTGAACAAAGTTAATAACTCCAACAATGAGCATAGAAACAGAAATAATCATATTATTTCTTCCATTTGCGACATCTTTTCGCTCTATTATACCAAGGATACTTACCCCCCTTGGGATAAATGACAGAATCCCATCCATAGCCTGTGGTGCATTTCCATCTGCGGCATAATACAATTTAAACTCAAATCAAAGGGACAATACATGCAGCAGAAATTATTGATGGTAGACGCCTTTATTCGAGATATTATTTTACAGAAATAAAGCCCATAGTTCGAAATAATTCTTCTCATAAATGAATGATGTATTTCTTTGACTTTTTTATAAAGTCCTTGCTGGCAAGCTAAGCGCTGTAACGGAGTAGAATGCTTAAATAAAATTTCTATCTATGATCAACACCGCAACAATCTCTATTAATTGTACCTTGAGAGAAAAAAATAATAATTGCTGAATACAAAGCTTTGGTAAGAGCAGGTTTAACTACTTAAGGGGCATTTTTTACCTTTAACCCTTTATCTACCGACGGTACTTATAAGTATCAATCACTTTAAAATTATATAGAATAACCATTTTTACGAATACTTTGCAGGAATATTCTTTTAAATCCATTCCAAGATATAAGGCAGAACGGGTTCTATGATGAGTATTTCAGAGGGAAAGGCGAATAGTTTTATAGCAGAAATTGCATTTTCAGCTGACGGCGTTTTCAGCGTATTGCGATGATGTCATTTTTGTTCCGAAAAAATAGTTAATGTCAAAAGGTAAGTGCCTTATTTTTTTTGTATGTTAATGAAGACCTTAGAAAACGATTTGACAGTATATTTAAAGTGAACAGTGTGTATAATTAATTTTACAGTTGAATATCTTTAATTAATTAATTAGCTCTAATTAAATTTCCCAAAGATGAGTATTTTGTTTATGTATATCTCTTAATTTTCAATGTAGTGATTCAAAAAAAAATATTGCATAAAAAAAACTGGCGGTAGATAAAGGGTTAAATCGGAAACGATACATTTTTTTAATGCAAAGTTCTTAGCCTATTATTGCGTTTGTTTATCCGGATTCATGTCTTTTGCGATTTTCTGTGAAATCAATGGTTTTTCCTTTCTCTATTGCTATATTGGTATTTCTTTCGAATTCTTTGGTTATGTTTCTTCCTGTTTCGTATTTTCCTTCGACGATTTTCTTTCGACTGTTCATGTTCTTCAAGAGTCAATTTCTTTGAAGGTATATTAACTATTGATGTTTATATTCTATTTAATATAAACATCATTTATGCCATTAATATTCATCGATTATTTCGCCCACTTAATACATCGTTTATTGTATAAACACTACTGCAACAAAAAGAAAATTCAAACTGAGATAATAATAAAGCAAAAAAATTCATTCAAGCGAATATATTATAATTATAAATAGCAAACGATTATATTAGAGCTGTAATGATATTGCTATAAAATAATTAGAGATTAATGTCTTTAAACTAAACATAACATAATAATAAAAATATATAGATTAAATTAGGAGTTTGGTGCTTCTAATCAATATCTAATTAATAAAATATATAATTAAATCTAATATCAAATATTTCCAGAACGGAAATTTTTCGAAATCTAACAAAAAAGTCAAAAATGGAACATGTTCAATTCTTTTCGAATTTAATATTATACAAAATTTTGTACATTTTCTTTAAGGACTAATAAAAAAGATACAGAATAATGGCAATTTTCAGTTTTTTTAAAAAATCATTTGGCCTTAAAACATGCCAAACTGAATACAAATAAATTGAAAATCTCGAGAAGATTGTTTTAAAACTCTTGATAATTTATTTGCCTTTTTCTAGTCATTTTTTGGATTTCTGATTGAATATAAACGGAAGTATACTACAGTTCATAGATAAAAAATACTTAATGTTTATTTCAATGCAACAAAAGATTAAAGATAAATGTTCAACTTATAAGATACTTCTCAAAATTAAATCCATCACAGGGCAAAATGGACATAATCGTTAACACAAATATAGTAGTACAAATATTTCTATAAAGTCGTATAAATATAAATATCATTTCTGGAGGAAATATTAAAAACATAATGCCAGTATTAAAAAGATTTAGCTCAATCAATATGAGAGTTTCTACCATATTCAAAACAATACGAACTCTCCTAGAACAAAAATATTACAAGAAATTATTAATTTTTATCACATAAATTAATCTCTCTCTCATGCTTTCATTACTTTACCACCACTAGGATTTTAGTACCCATTGATGATATGTAACAGTCATCGTAAACCAACACATTACTCAACAAAATAAAGCTAATGCTTTTATAAATATGATTTATTTCTGTTACCAGCATAAAAGTATTACTTAAGCTTAAATATGATGTGTATCTAGTACACAATAAGATTTCATATTTTCGGTAATGAATATTAATTTTTTAGTCTCAATTTGCAAATTATTATAAAGTTTAGAAGTTAATTACATATTTATATAATAAATTATTTACATCTTTTACTTCTTTATTGTAAAATAAGAATTATTCTTCAGGTTTCTTGACATATTTAGTTCAATGCTTTCTCAAGTGAAATTTTTCTACCACACGAAATCCTTCCTTTTACACACACACACACTATATATATGTGTGTGTGTGCATACACTTAAATTAAAATGAAATTAATGAAAAACCCAGTAACAAATGAAAAAAAATGACGAATATGAAAAATATACAGTGATGAGCAAGCTACATATGTTTTTATAGCAATATACAACTAATAGCCAATATAATAAATAATACTGAACATAAAAGGAATATGAAACGGAATTATTTTTACTAAAAACACATATCCAGCGATCTCAGCTTTTATACCTTTCCCAACCGGAAGCTTCTAGTATATTTGATAATCATCGTTGAGGAACTGTTGAGCACATAGCCCTGTCGGGCTTATGATTTTCGGTATTTAATACGCTGATAGGTTGAAATCGGTACCTGATGCAATATTGCATCATCACACTTTCAAATATATCACTTTGGTAATATTTGAGGAGATGAAGTTGTGGTTAAAATAATATTTCCAGTTAGAGAGGTGAAGTAAAAAAATTAATTATCACGCTCTGCCTAGGAGGGTACAAGACTATCACACGTTTAAGAAAATCTCTTAAAAGAAAATTTAAATGCAGAGTTACTACACACACACAAACTACAATGTTAAACAGATCACAGACATTTCTAAATGCTTCTATACGCTGATTTTTAGCAAATAACTGTAAAAAAAAAATAGCAAGAACCAAAAAGAAAATCAGAGTTCGAAAACTTGGATTTTTCTCATTTAAGCTCAAGGAAGCCCTAAAATCTTCTAACTAGTCCCGTCCCTCGTTAGGAATCCACAAACTCTAAATATGCTGCGTTATTCATCACCTTTATTATAAACAATAGTTCGCTATCTTTGAATACGTTTTTTCACTATTTAAAATCTTAAACTTGGGCAGGGGGCTATTTTTTAAATATATAACGATAATTTTTTTTAAAAAAAAGTGTTTTACAAGTTATATATTACATGATACTAAATATTCTAATACTTATTGAAATACAAAATAGTATTTCATACAGAAGGATTTGTTCAAGGCAAAATAATTATAAAAAGATATTTAAAAAAATAGTACGGAAAATAAAATGTATAGTAAAAAGAAGAAAAAAAACATTATAGAACCGAACACCCTAAATTCAATTTGTAAATTCCTTCAAACAAAAGGGCGCGGAGGAATTTAACGGATAAGAAGTAAAATGAATTTAAAAATGCACTGATTGGTAAAAAATTGTAGAGAAAAATGTTTTTGATTAAAACCTTGTAAATATACCAAGATAAAAATAACCTGGGTTGATAAAAGGTAAAAATAAAGGTTGATAACAGGAGCGTAGCTATTGATGTATCAATGATACGGGGCCCCCAAGCTACTAGGGCCCCAACATGTGTAACTACCGTCCCACTAATAGGGCTTCCATATCTAAAAAAGGACCCCGAAAGAATTTTGATACATGGCCCCCTCAGAGCTAGCTACGCCAGTGGTTGATAGCCTCTCTCTCTCTCTGGTAAAAATACTTTAATACCATACATTTTTATGTAATATAACTATATTTACTACAATAACTGCAGATATCCTCCTTTCAAAATAAATTCTGATAAACATAAATATAATTTTCATTTCGTATTCAATATTAAAAATCTTATGAATATTAAAATAAATATAAATAAACATTTAACACAAAAATTAACTTTTTTAAAAATTTTTACGCTTTTGAAAAATTTGTAATAAAGTTTACACTTATAGTTTCATTAATACTTCACTGTCGATTCATTTTAATTAATAAAAGGGCAAATCATAAAATGCAAAAGAAAAGTTTAAAAAAATACATTTGGAAAAATAATAGAAAATTTTAAGATTTCTAATTTTTTGAGATGAGGTTGAAAAAAATAACTAAAAATTGAAATGAAAGCTTGATGACGCAAAAAATTTCAATAAAAGAACTAATAACTTTAAAAAATATATCAAGGAATTTTTAAAATCAAACGCATTTTGAGAAATATAATTCAATTTTCAGCTGCAGAAAAAGATTTTTCAGTTCTGTGCAACAGGTTGCGCTGTACACGGAACTACAAACAATGTTCTTTCCTAGTACCAGCCAGTCTGGCAAATATTCCCAATATATTTTCACAATACTAAATATTAAATCACGCGAAAATAAAAGCAAAGGAAAAGGAAATGTACCTTTAATTTCTTAGCCATACTCGGAACAAGTTTTTTCACTCTTTTCCCGGTAAATTACAACATGCATACAAATTAAAACTTCGATTTAGCGCTGCAAATGGGATAAGAGCCTCTTTCTCCTCAGAGAACAAATCAAGATGTGACCGAAAAAGGTAGCACAGCTTTCAGGGAATCCGTCAGCTCTTTGTGATCCCGTAACCATAGCAATTCCGATGTCCCAGGGACCACGTGTTAGATACGCATGCGCAAGAACCGGAAAAATTTCCACTTGTGGATTCCCTTATTTCCGATGAAAAAAATATGTGAAATGGGTAATAAAGATTACACGAGCTGCTTAGTAGTTGAGACATGTGTCAAGATAATGTCGCATTTAAATTACAAATTATTTCATTTAAATTCGGGTGAGTAGTTTTTTAACAAAAAGTATAAAACAGCGCTTTTCGTATTTTTATTTAAATAATACATTTTGTGACGAATGGATTTATTAGTACTGATATGTAGGTGAAATTACTATATTGAAATATAAATTGTTAGATAGTGTATAATGAAAATAATATTAAAAAAATGAAAGAAATATATGAAAGTAATATAAAAAATTTTTTTAAAGTCAATTCCTACTTAGATCAACAAAGAAAAATGTTATTTTAGCTATTTTTTTTATTAAATAATTACAATTAATATAAATATGTATATACATATGACAGAATCACAACATTAAGTGGTAATTAATTTTTATTCATTATCATTAAAGTATCGTATTGTCATTCAAAACAACCGTGTATATAAAATTTCAGTTCAACTGAATGCTTTAAAAAGTGAGAAAAAACCTTTTCAAGTTTTGACACAAGTCGCCAAAAATGATGCCAACGTGACTGTGTATTTGTAATTCTTTAAATGATTAGTTTTAATCAATTAATTTTTATTAATTATAATTAAATTATTGTATTGTCGTTCAAAATAATCATGTATATAAAATTTCAGCTGAATTGAGAGCTTTAAAATGTATTTTATTAACGATTGAAAATTCCACCAAGATAATTAAATAAATAAATATATAGAGAGTGTGAGCTAATAGTAGGAATTGAATGAGTTATTGTCTTTAGAAAAAAAAAATATTCAAAAATTTGCTTCAAAATTATGGCTATCTTCGTCCAGTATTAAAGAATAGGACCCGAATTTGGAATATTTTTTCAGATACAAAAGAACCGAAATATTAATATTATATTCTGGCTTCGCTATCCTATAAATAATCATTTATTTTATCATACTATTCAGTTTAACCTGAGTTTTGATCCATTTTTTCTGGTATAAAATGTGTTTTGCATTTTCTCTCCTATACCGTAATGCTAAATGAGTTATCACTTTAAGCATTAAAACGAAAAAGAAATTATTTATGAAATATTTTGAAATCTTAAAAACGCTGTATTACCAACATATGTATGGATTACAATGTAGCAAAATTTCATGAAAATTGAGGCATTTTTCTCTCTGAAAACGTGCTCTGCGTTTAGTTCAGACTCTCATACTTTTATCGAAAACCGCCTTAACCAATTCTACTTATTTACACAGTTAATATGATTCCTCTTATAAAATATGCAATTAAAATTGGAAATGCGTGCTCATGACATAAAAATAGTTATTACATAAAAATAATTACTGTTATTTAAATATAATACGCGGAAATAAAATTTACTGTAGAATTTCTGTCTCATTTAATAAGCAAAATTTCATTTCATTTTACAGCTGTCGATAATTATTATAATAATTATTGTAATTCAGCAGACATTATAATGTTTGCTGAATTACAATACATTTATTTATTTTCACCAAACTACACATACTTTCGTGCGCAATTGTAGAAAGCAAACACAATCATAAATATTTCATAAATTTTTGTGTTAAGCAACAAGAGCTTGAAATTTATTTATCCGTTTCTAACAATGAATTGAGTTTCACATCTAATATTATATCACAGTTTTTCTTCTGTTTTATGCAATAAATTTGGATTTGAGATGCTATTATTTATACTCGAATTTCCTTATTGGTTTAACGTTTACCATCAGTTTTATCAAATACAACTATATACATATGAGTGAAATTCTATTTACGTTATAAAATGTGATGTGATAAAAAAAATGCATCAGTCTTTGTTTTAATCTTTTTATTTATTATTTTTTTCAATTCCTACTATTAGCTCACACTCTCTATATATTTATTTATCTTGGTGGAATTTTCAATAGTTAATAAAATACATTTTAAAGCGCTCATTTGAGCTGAAATTTTATATACATGATTATTTTGGACGACAATACAGTAATTTAATTATAATTAATAAAAAATAATTGATTAAAACTAATCATTTAAAGAATTACAAATACAGTCACGTTGGCATCATTTTTAGCGACTTGTGTCAAAACTTGAAAAGGTTTTTTCTCACGTTTTAAAGCATTCAGTTGAACTGAAATTTTATATACACGATTGTTTTGGATGACAATACGATACTTTAATGATAATTAATAACAACTGCCACTTAATATTGTGATTCTGTCATATGTATGTACATACTTATGTTAATTATAACTATTTATTAAAAAGTATCTAAAATAAAAATTTTCTTTGTTGATCTAAGAAGTTGATTTTAAAAAAAAATTTTATATTACTTGTTAAAACTAAAATTCACAAACTTGCATACTTTATTTAATTCTTTATAATTGAAAAACATTTAATTGTTGCCAAAAACTTAGAAATAAAAATGATGATTGAATCATTGTGTATTATCGTCGCATTTCGAATCTACATGTGGGCTGCTGAAATGGACTTCGTAATTTTGAACCACGGTCTAGTGACGGAGACAGTACTCGGTGCATCCGCCCTTCAAAACGGAAGGTCTTTTGTGGTGCCAAGACTCGAACCTCCGAAGCAACACCAATCACGAGTTTACAACAATGACCACTCGGCTACCGCAGCCACACAAAAAAAAAGTGATGACGAAGCAAAAATCATCGTCGATTGATTTTTATAAATGGATTAATAATATTTTAATGAACAATACGCTGAAAGTTATTAAAAAGTTCAACTGCATATTATTTTGAAATTAGAATATCGCATCAGTCCTTATAATTATGTAAATCGTATATCCTATTAGAATGTAAAATTTTAAACACAGGCCTTTCATAATGATAAGCCATTTAAAATTTGATTTTCTTTAGAGTGAAGTTCGATTTCTTTTTTTTTTTTTTTCGCGTAATATTTTTTTTAATCGAAGTTATTTTCTACATAATGTTCAAATTACGAATTGAAATTTATGCTTATTTTATACAGAGTAGTTACAACCATTATGCAGTTTTGAGTTTATTATTATTATTTTTTCATTTTGTGTTTTCTTCTTTATTTATTTATATGTATTTTTTTCTGCTTTATACCTGAGTGCATTTGTATTTTACTTTCTTTGTTTATCTTTTTGTTTCCATTTGAGAAAAATATTTACTTATTTTATTGCATCTTATCTTTTCCGTTTTTACTGCTTTGAATTCAACGTGGTTTTGTTTTAAAACGTATTGTTATTTTAGATTCAATTTCTATAAACCTCAAAAATTTATTGTAGCACAAAATAAAACTTTAGAGAAAATTTTTTAACTAAAAAAAAAAAAAAAAAGATTTTACATGGTTGTAAACACCTTATAGACATATAAAAACAAGAACCGCATTTAGAAGGCATGTAAGGCTGAAATTCATAGTAGAAATGT
>BMAV01023001.1:0-15259 GCA_019973955.1 Trichonephila inaurata madagascariensis | reverse complement strand
CCACCCATGTAAGGCTGAAATTCATAGTAGAAATGTAAAAGAATTTCTTGGGGATCAATAATTGGGGGGGGGGGAGGAATGTAGAAAAAAATGAAAGTATACCGTCACACTCATTATTTCAAAAACCGCTGAAAACAAAACATGTTCAAGAAAGAAAAAAACGGACAGAAGCTTAAAAAAAAGAGAATGAGATATTTTTAGAATGAAAAAACGTCAAATCATAAGACAAAAATTTTATCCATGATTACGAAAAATAGCGACTGCGATTTCATTTTCTTTACATCCTAGACTCATTACAACAGACACAGGACAAAAAAAATATAATGTCTAATGAATACACAAGATAAAAGGTTTTATAGGAGAATATTTCAAAACTTCGTATTTTGTCGTATTAATTTAGTCAGCTGTTGTTCGGATCAAACAAAATAAAGTTCAAAAAGTTTTTTTTTTTTTTTTTGCAGTTAAATAATGCATAGTTTTTTAATTAACAATTAACATATTTCAAAAATTATAACTGTCGAAGTTCTTTACATTTTAAGAAACTTGGATTAAATTACTTAGATAAGTTATTAAAAAGATACGGGAAACAGAAAGCCAAATTTAAATTTATTTCTTAAATCTACATTACCAACAAAATTATTCAAAATGGTCAATATTATGATAGGGAATTTTCATAATTCTTCATATTAATTATATTTTTATTATATTTCATTTATTTTTGTATTCAAAATGCTCAGCGTAGTTCCAATTTTGCTTCAAAAGCAACAGCACTTTAATATTGCAATTTTCGTATAATGTAAAAGATGTACATGTGGATTTAATTATTTTAATAATTTATTTGAAATTTTTAGAACTAAAAAGTATCAGGAAGATAATTTCCTTGAAAGTTCAACATTTTTCTCTATTTAGTTCAAAAGCCCATATGTGGTATTCCTCTTTCACCCCCACCCCCTCCCACTCCTATTTACGAGTAGAAATTTTTTCATTAAAGCCTTATTTTATTTTGAATCATACAGAGCAAAATACACAAACGAAAAAATGGCTACAAGCTGTAATAATTTTGAAATTATGTTACTTTTTCCCAAAAAAAACTGCAAGAGAAATAAACAAGTATTGCGGATTACACACACTGAATTTTTCTGAATTTTATGATGACCTAACACAGGGGTGGCCAACCTTTTTGCGAAAAGTGTCACTATTTGATAAAAAATAATTATGAATGCCACTTCCAACTTTTCCAGCAAATAGGGAAAAGTGAAAAAATGTTACTTATAGGTTTATTATGGATTTTTTACGCAAATAGCTCATTCTTTAATGCAAGTCTATGTAGTCAAAATTTAAAAATAATATAATAAATAAGACGAAAGTACAAACTTAGGTTTTTTATTTTACAAGTTCAATAAATTAGGTAAGCCATAAAATAAAAATGAGCAACTTAAATCATTCAATTCAAAATAATTATTAAACGCGCAGTACTTACTTAATGTGCCTTTTGTGTGTGTGTGTGTGTGAATTACTACTTTTTTTTTACCAAGTCATCTGAATTAGGATTAACTCTTGTAGATGCTAACAAAATTAGGTTATTACAGGTGCCCATCAGATAGTTTTGTGGGATATTTATTTTATTATGTTCTTAGCAGAAAACGTTTATTCACTAATATATTTTAATCCAAATTTTGAGATTTTTTTTTTGTCTGAGACAACCCCACTTCAATAAAATTGCAAAAAATGGTTATTTATCTTTTTAAAATTTTTAATTTTGAAAATTGGTTAATCTTTCAATTTCTAATCAAAAATGGCTAACCTTTTCAAAAATTTTTAAATTTTTCAGTAAGTCTTCGCATGCTACTGTTACAACTCCACAGTGTTACATTGTGGCATGCGTGCCACGGGTTGGCCACTCCTGATCCAACACATATTAAGAGATTTTTTTAGCACATTTAAATCACAAAATTACTGACATTTCAATGAAGTCCGTGAAGCATTATATCAGAAAATAAAATTTATGCAGAAAAAGTCTACCCTACGTCTGGTTTTGTGTACAAAAAACTAAAGAAAATTTTTAACCTTTTAACTGTCATGCCCGAGATAATCTCGGACACAGCACTGGTGTTCGAAAATGTCACGCCCGAGTATAACTCGGGGTATTTTTTTTTAGTGCATCGTATTGTTTTAACCGAATATATATCGGGAGACGTTTATTTCGGCTTCATCTCTTTGTCAAACCCGACTGATTCTTGGGAAAAGTTAATGTGCGCTCAATTCAATAGATGACAGCACTTTACTGAAGACTTCAAAGGTTAGAGGTTAGAAGCTCTTTGGTTCGAAAAAGGACAATTTGACAATTTGTGTACCCAAATCATCAAAATAACTTGACAGTTAAAGGGTTTTAACAAAAAAAAAAGAAGAAATAGTAATTGAGCGCAAATAAAAAAGGCAAGTTTTCAAAAGCAGAAATTTATGTGTCTTGTCTTCTGATGGTGCATTCAAAACCAATTATTTCAAATAAAACTCTAAAAGTTTTTAGTCTTTATTATGAACTCTTTGTTACTTAAACTGAATATATTCTTACTTTACTTATCATTTGTTTACAACCATTTTATTCAAAATATTTTCGTTAGTTTTAAATCATGTTTTACTGTAACCATGTTTAATGTTAATTGAGTTGATAAAAAGAGAAAGCGTTTAATTTGATAAATTAAATCATTCTAGAGTACTTTGTCCTTTTACTTCAATAATTTTCAAACAATTTTTAAATTTCTCTATGTGCTATTAAGCAGTTAAATCAAATCATATTCAATCACACACATTGCTCTTGTATTAATTTTTAAAGGTATTATAATAGAAGCAAAGTAGTTATCACACAAACGCAGGCTTATAATATTAAATGTTTAATAATAACAGTAAAAAGATATATTCGAAATTTTTTTAAAAAAAATATTATTATTATGTAACGATAAAAGAGAGCTTTTTTCTTCTTTTTGATAAATACAAAAAAAAATCATTTTAATCTTCCTTAACAAATAACATTTTTAGCATCTGTGCATAAACATACTTTTATCATTTAACTACCTAATTAATGATAAAACCTAAGGATTTAATTTTTAATTAAGTGAATCCTCTCTTAAATGATTTTCTTTTAAGGAATGTAAACAAAAAAGTGTTTTAAAATCTTTTAAATTTCAATGCGTTCATTTAATCTAGTGAATAAAGATTTAACTAGTAACCATAAAAAGTTTAGACAATAAATAAACTAAATTTTTCTGAGTTAAAAATGTAAACCATAGCATTTGAATAAATATGCAATGAATAGAAAAGATAAAGCGAATGAAAATCATTTTTTGTATTTTCTAATTTTCAAATGACAGTAAAATTTTTTAATGCAACTACATTTCTGTTGTTATTCCTAAAGCCACTTGTCTGACATTGTCAGATCGAGGTCCACGAAATTCATCGTGGCAAAGGGCTAGATATGCGCCTATCGTTATCCGTAGCTTTGAGCACCAAATAAGTGATAGTGCGTTTTGGCTCGGTTCCACCCCAATTTTGAGGAAGAGCACCCTGGAAAAGGTCAGAGGCTTCCCACCTCTCTTTTTCTTCCACCAATCTCAAGAGAGGATATGCGGCTCGACGGCTATTTAAAGTACTCCCATGCCTATACCCCTCAGGGGGCTCACCTTCTTTAGGTGGGTATGGGTGGTACCCTAGTAGAGGTACCCTAGTGTACCTAGGTCACTAGGGTACCCTACCCGAGGTACCCTCTAGTGATTTTTTCCTTTTCCCAAGGGGTTTACTATCTTTGGTAAACACGGGTGTCACGACCCCGGGGTACCCCAGTGATCCTTCTCTATTTTCGACCCTCCATCTTGTCATCCAATTTCTTCTTTTCCCGTCCAGACCACAGACCTATGAATGTTTGGCGCAGTATAGCCAAAACTGGCTCTTGCGCCATAAAACACCAAACTCAACTCAACCCATGCCTATACATTTACAAACAGCCATGCCTTCTCGGGGATTTGAACCCAGACCTTACGGCGCAGCAGTCAGCATCGCTAACCACTATATCGGATGAGCGACAACAACATTTTTATCATGCACGATCATGATTCTACAAATAATTTAAAATATAAAAAATTTAAATGGAAAAATAGAAAAAATATGTGTAATGTTTGTTACTATAACACATAATATAATTTTTATATAATCATTATTATATAATTTCTGCAATGCACAGAAAAATTTATCCATTAATTTAAAATCTTGATTGTTATTAATTACTACAGATCATTCTCGCATTTCGTAAAAAAACTATTTAAATTTTTCTTCTTTTTTTTACTACAATCGAAAGTACTTATTTTTTAAACTTTTTTTTTTTTGATAGTTTAAAATGTTATTTTATTAATTGTTTCAAAACATTTTAAAATAATATATTTAGGGAGAATGTAAAAGTTAAACGTTTAAAACTGGGTATAAGAAAAATTAAATTCTACAATCATAATTTACATTTATAAAGATTAGTTGTTTTTTTTTAAAAAAAATAGTAAATAAATATAAACAAGAAATCTGATAAAAACTAGAAAATAAATTATCACTGCGTGTCTTTTAATATTTCTCTATACAGTTTTTAAACTTATACTCAAAATACATTATCAAATTAAACCGTGTTAACAAACAGTGTCAGAATATTTAATCAAATTAAACAGTTACAAACTAGAATAAATATGAAATGAATTGACAGAACTTTTAAAAAAAATATTATATTGATTTATTATCTTTCTTTACGGTTCGATACTGAAATTTTGTTTCCCAAAGTAATTGTTCAGTAAGTAAATTTGAAGAACTCTCTTTTGTTGAAAACTTAATGGGTAAATCTTGAAATCTTTTTCTTTTTTTTTTAAATCCAAACTACAGTTAAGAACTCTTTAAATATTATAATCTAAAGGTTATTTTGATTCTCCTATACGCCTAAATTCAAATCAATAAATAAATTCCGAATAAAAATTAGATAAAAAAGATTTAAAAACTATTTTTGTATTGAAATACTAAGATTATTTTGATTTCATCCGTGAATTCAGGCCCATAAAGATTTTTCCAATAAGCTTCCAAAATGGAAATCTAAAGCAGATAATAAAAAACTTCACAAAAACACGTTTAAAAAGCGATGAATTGTTCCCCTTTCTCCCCAAGATTGACAGACAAGTGGCATTCATTTCGACAATTCATTGAAAGGATGGAGAGCAAGTAATGACATTTTCAATTGAGAGACGACAGATCAAATGGACTTCAATCAAACAGTATTAAAATAAAACTCAGCTGAAAGAATTATTTTTTCATTTCTTTTTTTACAAACCCTTCACTCGTTAAATTATTGATTTGTTTATTACATACTTTCTTTTAGTAACATCGGTGACAGCAATCAAACAAGTTTCGTTAAATCAGTAATTAAAACACAGTCGGACCCCGATTTAACGAAATCCTAATTAACAAATTTCGCGATTTAACGAATTTTTCTCTTTCCCCGATTAAAATGGAGGCGAAACCCCCTATTAACGAAAAATAAACACCGATTTAATGAATTATCTAAACAGTTAAAAAAATTTTATTAGCTTGCATTAGAAAAAACAGGATTTTTCTTTTTCAAACGTTATCTTTTTTGTCCGAAACAGAAAGTATTTTTCTTGTGAGTAGCAAATTTTGCCGGGAAAGGGAGCAGACCATTATAAGACTTTACAGGTGCAGATGAGTCCTGAGTGCAACCTGTCGTGTGAGTTTTGAACAGGACAGGAAACTCTTTTCTTGTCTCATCCCACTCCACAACGCAATGTATATTTTCAGATTTTAAGGATGTAACAAACGGTTTTATTTATCACATATTTATTATAATGACCGCTAGATGGCACCAACAGACAGAGTACTAGTTTAGTTTCCCCCTGGTGGGAAACCGGGAATTGATTGATTAAGACGGTGGATTTTCTGGTGTACGCATCGCGCGGGAAGTCCTTCCCCACGTGTTCCTGTAATTTTATATATGTATATCCTAGAACTGTATAGCTGTATATATATACAGTAAATAAACTGTATTTAGCCCTGAGATGAACTAATCGTATCTCATGATCTATCCATTCATCCCACCGTGTTAAAAGGATTCTTTTACATTTGATGACGGACTGCCTATCAAGGCAACTGAAGTACAAGAAATTGTGGATTTTCCAGAGCCAATGAATAGCAATTTTGATACATAAATTGATAATGAAGCTCTTATCATAACTGTTACATTTTCTAATGCCTTATATTGTTTGGAAACTATAAAAAAAATACTTCATTCAGCAGGATGTAAATAACACAGTATTTTCTTCTCTGAGTAAAGTTGTAAAAGATTTATATCGAGTCATGAATCAAAAAGATTAGTTGCCTATCAAGGCAACTGAAGTACAGGAAATTGTGGATTTTCCAGAGCCAATGAACGGCTATTTTGATACATAAATTGATAATGAAGCTCTTATCATAACTGTTACATTTTCTAATGCCTTACATCAGTGTTTCTCAAACTGTGGGGCGCCCCCCCCCCGAGAGGGACGTGATAACTTAACGAGGGGGCCACGAGCATTTTGAAAAGTCAAAAACAAATGATTATTTAAAAAAATTATTAATTTACTAAAATTAAGCAAACAAAGTACATTCTGACATAATAATAAAAAAAAAATACACATTTACACTGATTCCATACACTTAAATTACCAGAGTACTGCAAAATGTATTTTATAATTAATTTAATAATACTAAGTTAAGAACAAGTTTAATAAATACCAGTGACCCCATGGGCTTGTCATATATAAAATTAACATTTATGTTGATAATTTGTACGGTTTATAATTTAATCCATTAATTGATGATTAAAAGGTACGCTAGTCGCTCCCCAAAGCAACCGTTTTTCAAGTAGGAGCGCTTATGTGATGTATGGGGGTGGGGAGAAAAGGAACACATAAACAAAATCCTTCAGAAACACTTTCAAGATCCTTTTATTGCATTCCAAAGCTTTCGGAATAATTTTATGGATAGCAATGCACAGAAAGGTTCGTATTTCGGAAAGACGTATATATACGTCCGGGGCACTTAACGCTTTAAATGAGCGAGACGTTTATATACGCTGGTAGTACTTAAGAAGTTTAAGTTGTATTGTAGCTGCAGCGTCAAAGTATAGTATTTTTAATTCAATACATTGGTATAGTGTTGAAGGGGGGGGGCGCGATGAAAATTCTGATTGAATATTGGGTCGCCAACATTGAAAGTTTAAGAAGCACTGCCTTACATTGTTTGGAAACTGTACAAAAATACTCCATTCTGCAGAATATAAATAACACAGTATTTGCTTCTCTGCGTAAAGTTGTAAAAGATTTATATCGAGTCAGGAATCAAAAAGATTTTCAAACATATATTAGTCACTATTTGAATATTTTCAATTAACTGATGCGTAATAATAGTATTTTTAGCCTTTGAATAAAAAACGTTTAACTTTTAAACATGGATATTTCTGTGTAATTATTATTGTAGAATTTCCAAAAGGTAAGGGGAAAAAAAATTTTTGGGGGGGGGGGTCCCGATATAAAGAATAATCCCGATTTAACGAACGATATGCTCGGTCCCGATGATTCCGTTAAATCGGGGTCCAACTGTATATCAGATTTATATACACCAATTCTGGGTCACCCGGAGTGAGTGAGTGTTCAATAACGTCGCACTAAATAGAAAACGAGGGCTATTGGCGACGAACCTCGTAATTTTGAATCTCGATCAAGTGACGAGGACGACACCTGACCTGGCACCCACTCTCCAAACTACCAGTCCACGCCAACAGGAGAACATTGAGCAACGACATATTTAATGTGCATCAGCCCATCTACAGTTTTCACTGACAATAAAGCTCAAACTCTCCCCAGCCACGAGTTCATTACCATGACCACTAGGCAATCGTGGCCTCATAAACCGCCAAGAAATACAGTCAGAAATGAATTGCAAAGGTGTTTAATTCAATTAAAAACAATCAATATATTGACTTTCAAGTATATTTACATATTTTTTCCTTACGAAATTTGGCTGTATATATAATTATAAAATTGTTCTAATTTAATCTTAATAGTTTTATGAAGTTTTAATAATATAAACTATAAAAATAAAATATGTAATTATAAAATGCAATAAATACGAGCAGAAGTGATAATTTACATTTTTTGTGCCAATCTTAAAAAGAGGAGCAGTAAAAAAAATTAATAAAATAAATAAATAATATTAAAAGAATTTTTATTTTATATAGTTTTGAGTGTTTTCTAAAGAGAAAGCTGTTATTTTAAATCTATAGGAAAACTTCTGAAGACAATTAGTGTCATATGTCAAAGAAAAAATTGTATACATATAGCAAATGTTTTAACTCATGTATTTAAGTAGGATTTTAAATATTGAATCAATTATTTTTTTATATTTTTATTAAAAAAAAACTTTAAATTTTTTTTTTTTTTTTTTTACTTCGCATTAAATAATACTTCAAACATTTTTTTCATAAAACAGACGGATGAAGAAAATTAGAGGTTAGTGAAATCCCAAAATCTAAATATTCTGGTCTTTTTTTTAATTTTAAGACTTTCATAAATACATTAAAAGATATCTGAATTGTAAATATATACGCCAGGATGAATATCCTTATATATATATACTTTTGACAGATGTAAGAACTTCTAAGAAATGTAACAGAATTTTTTTAAAAAAAACATAAATAAACAGAAAACTAGCTGAGCACTCCATTTTGATATTCAAAAGAAATATTTTTATTTAATTTGAAAACCTTTTTTTACTTCAGGACTTGTAGAAAATGAAAATAACTTAATTTGCTCAAGCAATGTAACTTAAGCTTTAGTAATGTTCGAGAGTAGGAGGGAAAGAGTGCAATAACAAGAAATATATTTTTCAAATTTTCCATTTTGAATATTACAAAATGAGGTATACATATGTAAATACAAACCATAAAGAAGAGGACAGAAGAACATGTAAGTCAACATTGTCAAAACATGTGTAAAGAATAAAAATGCATATTTTATTAACATTTCAAAAACTAACTCTTTTCATATGAATAATGCAGCACATTATCTTCCGGTGCACTTGGTTGTTTTTAGTAAAAAAGCAAACCAGCGTGAAAAAATAACTTCGATTTTTATAGAAAATGTCAACAAAATTTAAAGCTCGTAATTCGAAGAAAAATTCTTTAAACTTTGTTTACCAATGTTTATGTAAATAGAAAATGTCTTATAAAAAATATATATTTATACTAAGTTGTTTATTATAAAATAAAAAGGTTTATTTTTTTTATTTTATAATAAAACGTAGTAAAAATTATAGAACAGCATTAAAATATTGCATATTAGAACATTATATGATAATCACTAATATCTTAACGCAAGTAATCGTACATTAAGAAATAGAACTAAGTATGTAATTACAAAAAATATCTAAGAAAAAAAAATTTTTTTAAACATTTTTCACTTTTTAAAATTTATTTTTCACAAAATAAAAATACTTTCCTCCAAATTTTCCAAATCAGTTCGAAAACTGATGATATCTTGAGAATTTAAAAATTCGTCAAATAAGTGATACCATTTTTTTTTTCCAAAAGATAAACAAAAACTATTAGTCGTTATTTCTAGTAATGGTTTGATACATAATATTAAAGGTGTTCTTAGTTGAATATGTTTATATAAACTAATGAGTAAACTAAACACCTCACATCTACGAAAAGTTACTTTGGAAATTAAATTTTTCATACAAATATATATTACAATAAATAAGAATTTATTCAAATAATATTCGAAATCCAAATTAATTTCTCACAAGATTTCAAAAAGAATCAGGTTAAACAAAAAATAATCGGCTGCCAAAAGTTTATAATTGTATTGAATGATAGGAAAAGCAAAAATAGATGTAAAATGTGTGTGTAAAATATTTCCACATTATATAACTCTCACTTTATTATTCTATTACAGACATTCAATGATTGATAGTTTTATTCAAAGCAAATTGATCAACGAGTGATTTTCGTCTGAAATGAAGTTGTGCCTGACTTTCAGATAAAAAAAAAAATCTATTATTATTTTTTTAAAGAATGAATAAAGAATAGTCAATTGATCAGTATATTTAAGCTATTATTTTAAAATAGGAGTTTGAAAAACATTTAAAAATGTATTCTCCTAATGGTAATTCTAATGCCACGCAGATTTAAGCAATTTAGTTATAATTTGTATATATACTATAATTCATCCAAGCAAAAAAAAAAAATATTTAAATGTTCTAATGTTAGTAACAGAATAACTAAGATATTAGAAGCGAAGAAATAAATAATATTAATAAACATACAATTACTAAAAATAAATTGAACAATTGATTTATTTAATGGATAAGTTAAAACCCTTTTCTCCGTTTAAATAAATATATTAATAATGAATTTTTGTTACAAAAAGAATACAATCATATTTTTTTTATTGAAGACAGATAAAATAATTCCCGTGCACCACAAGTATCACAAGGGTCTTACAGAAGTAAGTAAAACAAACAAAATAAGATAAATAAAATAAAAAGTAAGTAACAAAACAAAAGTTACGAAATAGTGAAATAACAAAAACAAATAAGTTACAAAGACAAAAATACATGACAAATAAAACAATTATGAAACAAAACCAATACAATGAAGTTACAAAAATAGAGAAATGAAAAATTTACAAAAAAATTATAAAATCAAATCAATAGAGATACAAAATAAAGTGAACGAAGCTTTACTTGAAACAAGTTGAAAAAAAAATTGGGGGACAGTTGATTTTAACAACATACAATTTGACTTTAAGGCATTTTCTTTCTTTCTTAAACTTTGGGCAAAAAAGGATAAAATGTGCTCCTTACTTTTCTCCCCACCAACATTACAGTCACAAAGTTTGGAAGGACATAGGTTAAATCTATTGAAGCAGACTTTAAAATTACCATGACCAGTAAGGAATTGCTCGATTTTTCAGTTTGTAAAAAAGTAATCATAAGATAGTCTTTGTCAAATAGTTGGAAAAAATTTCTTTGACAGAAGAGTATTTCGTGTATTGAGTGTTCCAAAGAGAGACAACGCTTTCTTCAGTTTTTTTTTTTTTTTTTTTTTTTTTACAATGTAGAGTTGAAATCATATTACGAAGAAAAAAAGTATAAACATAACTAAAATAAATTTTTCTTTTGAAAAAGATTCCATTTCCTATTTTTTTAAGTGAGGTACATTGAAAAGAATAACTGTTTAATTAATATTTAGAGCTGTTAAATATTAATTAACAAGTTAAAAGGATGTGATTGTGTGCGAGACACTTGCAGCGGACTTTCCCTCTTTAAGTGTGAAGGTTCACCAAAGGATGAGATGTTTTCTTAAAATATATATACTGTTACGAATTTTGTGTAAATAGTGTAAACAATTTGTATTTGGATGTTTAATGAATTCATATTGCTCTATGTTATATTTATTTTACATTAAAATTGTACTATTTACAAGCAAAGCCGTCCCTTACGTTATAATGGCGATTCAATGAGAACTTGGTGAAATCTTGGTGGTAGAGCCAAGTTGGCATCATTTTTGGCGACCAGGTTGGCGGCCAATTTGGCGACTTTGGCGTCATTGGCGACCATGCTGGCGAGTTCGGAACCCTCTGGATTCTTCTAGAAAGTAGTAGATCTCGCCACTAAGTTCACGCTCTATGACGCGTGCAGATTTTTCTGGAAGTTTCCGTCGGATTTATAAATAGAGCAATGCCAGCCGCAGTGAGTTTGATTTTATCCAGCGAATAGTGAACATTATT
Organism: Trichonephila inaurata madagascariensis; assembly: GCA_019973955.1. Classification (NCBI taxonomy): domain Eukaryota; kingdom Metazoa; phylum Arthropoda; class Arachnida; order Araneae; family Nephilidae; genus Trichonephila; species Trichonephila inaurata. The sequence continues at coordinate 3,395 of BMAV01023001.1, read as the reverse complement.
TTGACTAGCGATTAGCTCGGCTGTGCTTGTGAATAATCCTTAAAAATTACGGTGTTCCTATTGAATTGATCTTTCGTTACTCATTGTTGAAATTTGATAGTGCTATCATTTCCAAACGATTAAGTATACATTGTCCTTTATCTTTACCGTCCTGAATACTTTTTTTAATTTTTAAAAAACATCTCTGACTGCCTTTTGCTTTTTGGACACCAAACAGAAAAGGAGGAGAAACGAAAGTCGCACTCATAGAGAATCATGTACCATCCATAGTAAAGGATATGCATAATGCAATTCGAAATATATTAAAAAAGTAATTTACTGTCGTAAAATCAAATGTAACTGTTTGATAAAATATAAATCTATTTTAATCGAAAGGACATTTCTATTATCAAAAAGGATTTATTTTAAAACAAGAACGGGTAACATGCAAATACATTGTGTGTATATATATAAATTTCCCCTCAAATAAATTTCAAAATGAAAAAAAAACTTTAAAAATTTTTTAAAAAGGGTCGGCGGGCCGCGTGTTTGACACCCCTGCTTTACAGAAAGAGGTTTTATAATCAAATAAAGTCAGTAAAAGTATTTTTCCTAGAGGATTAGTCAAAATCGCGAATAGGACCCGTTACACAAAATGAGTGCAAGAAAAACTGTTAAGGATTTTCAAACTGTGTTGCAGAAGTAAGTATACAGCAAAACTCTAACGTATCAACATGCAGGAGAGAAAAACAAGTAAGAAAGTCGCAAAGGCCAACCTAAAAAAGAAAAGAAGAAAGAAACAAAATATCATACTACTACCTAACGGGAATTACGTGCTGCTTTCAAAGGATTTTAAAACGAGAAATGGTCGACTTGAACGTGACAAGAATAGAAATAAAAAGCTTTCAATTTTTTTTACATAAAGTAACAGTGGTTTTTAACTATCAAAATGGCAACAACTCGAATTTTGACATTCTGAGCACGCACGAGAACTGCCGAATATGGGAAACATTTATCTACAAACTGATTGAGAAACATTTATACTGTAAAAACAGCGTAACTCTTCGTAACAGGCACGCCTTGACCTTGGTTTTGGATTATTTTGCATAAAATAAAGCTGTTGTCTAAATTTAAGACTTCAAATTTAAATCGTATTCAGGTTTTCTCCATATAATTCTCATTGGTGGTTCTATAAAGTATCTCAAAAGATTCCATTGTTATATCATTAATGCTTCGAGAGACTAGAGTTATCATTAGTTCTGAATTTTAGAGGCCATCTTAAAGTTTAAAATGGATAGTTCTCTTTTTATGACACTGAATTCAGAAAAACGTAAAGAATCAAACAAAAAGAGTAAATGTTTACACAAAATATAGCATTACAGGATAGATTTTACATAATCATTCATGAAATTAAAAGTATGGGAGAAAATGGAAGTCGTGAAAAATGATCAAAATCTATCAAAAGAAAGCGTATGTGATTAAAATGAAAAACTTTCAAAAAATATACTGACACACGACATGTATGTTGTTTGTTTTTTCCCTGCAGTGATACACTGCTTGGGGAAAATTCAGTTTTATATAAGGAAAGTTCACTTCTCAGCATGAACTTGAAAAATCAGAGTATGGCAATCCTAGAGCATGTTGTCAGGGGAACCAGATTTGCGACTTAATCGCTCTTGACGACAAATTTGGCGAAAATCGATATCGCCAAGGAACCATGGAGAAGAAGGACGAGTTAGTTAATATCACCGTTCAGACTTGTGCGCTGACTGCGATAAGAGAGGGAGACTTTGAATTCTTGCAAGTGGAATTTTTCCAGAGATCCATTTCTAGAGCATTGTAAAGCTTGTTATTAACAAGTGCGTTTTCCGCAACTGGAAATAGTCTATTATACTATTTCTTTTTGGGTGGTATACAATACACAGTGGGTGGCACACGGTCTTCAATAGCATCAAGACTCGAATCCGCGACTCGACAATGCTGACCACAAGTTCGTGACCATGACAAACTAGGCATATATTTCTAGATTTATCCTGCCCAATAATTGGAGCATTGGGAGGTTGGTGAAAAGCTATCGTTTGATAGTTTCTGATGTAATCTCACTTTTAAAAATACAGGCTGTTAACTTTCAAGTTATGATAACGATTAAATCCCATCAGGCGGGCAAGTAATAATTCTTATGCGCGAGTCCTGAAGGCCAGGACCATTACAAAATTAAAATGTTATTCAGGATGAAATTAAGGGGAAATATTACATCATGGCAAACACTAACTTTTTAAATGCTCAAATCCCCATTTCAAGATATGGGATTAAGACCCCTCCGGAGATCAAGTGCCCTAACAACCGTCCAACTTATCAAGGAACGAATGGGCACACCGAAATTGTAGAAAATACTCTTTTAAAGCGGTGATGCATTTTTGAATATCGAGTTTTCTTTCGCCGGTTATCTTGCTCATGTTCATCCAGATCGATATGTGTATGTCTTCAGATATGTTTTACCAGATCAGTGGATTTCCGTTTCTTCGCTGCTGCATTTTTTCACACCCGAATCCATCAGTTTTTTCCCCGTAATTTTTTTTCAGAACATATTTTTTTCGATCGTTCTAGCTCTTGAAGAGTTAGTTTTCTATGAGGATAAATAACTTCTGCTTTTAATACTCTATTAACTTATTTTATTAACATTATTGCAACAAAATGCAGAGCAGACACCAAATAGCTACACACTCCTAAACAAAATCCGTGAAATTTTATAATTTTTCATCAATTACATTTTAAATATAAACCAGGGGGGAAAGTTGGCAGTTATATAGTAACAGAAAATTATTTATTTAAACAAATATGTTAAAAATACATATTTATAATCAAACGTTTTATGGAAATATAAAATTAATCGTACAAAAAGAGATATTTTATATAGCCAGTATTCTATTCTCTTAAAAAAAAAAAAGCTACCCAACGATTTCAAAAGCTATTCAAATTAAGTTAAATGTTTGTGTTGGTATTAATCTGTTTAAAAGAATTGCTTTTTAGATATTTCCCTTATTCAAAACTAATACAATTATGATTACCAGATGACATTTGTTTTTCTTTGTAATTTCCAAATAAAACAGTCAACACTCGAAATGATATATCAAAGCCAAATTTTCGCACAACATTTTACGAGAACGTGGAGTAGAAACCGTCCATCAATAAGTTGAAACAAGGTTCGAACTTGGAACTATATACGGACAAGAAAAACACAAGGTATGAACACAACAAAACTATACTAAATTCTCAAATAACTTCGATAAGTAATCACAAGCGAAAGAGTTATTTTTTTAAAGTAATTCCAAACATTAAATATCAAAATTACAACACTTTTTCTCATATAATTGAATTAGTTTGGAAAATATACACAGTCGAACCAAAACATTGTG
>BMAV01023000.1:0-61938 GCA_019973955.1 Trichonephila inaurata madagascariensis | reverse complement strand
TATGTTTAAAAAAACTTTTAAGAATATTATCTGCATAAAATTGTAAAAGTATCACATCATATATATATATATATATATATATATATACATACATATATGAAAGAAATTTATGTAACATATCAAAAACGAGAACTAATAAATAATAAAAACAAAGAACTTAACAACAATTAACGTAATAAAAATATAAAAGAAAGAAATGAAGATCGTATCAATAAAAGAAATACTCGTACAAAAAAGAACCTAGCGAGTCAAAAAGCAATTTCAGACTTAGGAACGAATAAGTGGGGTTAAATTGGTTTGAAGGCACCGACCTTCCACATTTGCAAGATATATATATATTTAAATATATGTAAATCAATCACAATTTCACATTTAAGTAAAAAATTGAAATTATATGAATCTTATAATACTAAGTTCCATTTCAAAAGATCAATGGCGAATATAAAAAACAAGATTCCAACGTTTTCAAACAAAATTAGAAATTTATAAGATAAAAATTTATACAATATCCAAGTGTAACCTCGGACTTAGGACCAAAAAGTGGGGTTAAACTAGTTTGATGGCGTCAACCTTCCTCCTACTACAACTTGGTAAGTTAATCTGGAAATATCCAATTCTCAAAAATTTAAAATTTAAAAAATTAATACTTAAAAGTTAAACTATTCGCCATCGCATTCTGAAAGTTATTATAATATAAAAATGTTAAAATTCTAAAACAATTATGTGCATAATATAAGGGAACCATCATGCACCAAAGATGATGCACCCATCTTTAAAATAGTCGTATGGGAAGAAATAATATCTAAAATCCGAAAGTTCAAATTAAGACCCAGTATATTCACAAATGAATAGGGTAAATCATCAAAAGCTCACCCAAGAGCATCCTATCAATACTTCAAATTAAATAATGGTATTCAGAATTTCTGAACAATTTTTCATATTTCCTACAACAATCACCACTCCTATATTGCTCATAATTCCCACTAATGCCATTTTAATCCAAATGATTCATATTCTCACATTAGAGTTTAAATATTTGGTATTAGATGTAAACCAGATTGCGTGCAAAAAAAGTTGTTTGATTGGCCACAAAAGTTTGATTGGTCATAAATAATTTTAAAGTGTAGTCGTGTAAATATTGGTCTGCGTGTGTACTAAAATGTACCCTTTGTGTGTAATGCACCTATTCTTCACAGCTGGACCACTAACAAGCTGACTTTGTGGACCTAATGTTGTGTGGTAAATTTGTGCATTTCCTAAAGCCCATCATAGAATCCTTCACAAATTTTCCAATTTTATGAGTTTAAAAAGATTTCTAAGAAATATTTTTGATTTTTGTATGTTCTCAAAACGTTGATGGGATAATCACTCTGTATGCAACAAAATATAAATTTCTGAATGTTCTTGAACTTATCAATATTATGTGTAGTTAAATTATTATTTCTCAACAAAAAATTTAAAATTATATTTCTAAATATTGATATATGTAAACAACTGTTGAAGTTCTGTACCTTTATAACACTAAAGTTAAATGCTTCCCTTTTATCATATATATTGCTATATAATTTGCTGTCAATAATATTTAAATCTAAATCTAAAAATCCAACTTTATGTATGTAGTATATATATATATATATATATATATATATATATATATATTAGCTTAGAAATCAGCTTTAGAAATCGTAATAGGTCTCCAGTTTAGTCCAAAGACTTTTTTGTATCTACATTTGTTATGTCTAGGGAATTCCAATTTCTTCCTGCTTTAGCACTGTAGATTCTACTACTTCTTCACTGTTATTATATATATATATATATATATATATACACTTACTATATACTACATATAATTTTTTTATACACTAAAAATTTAAAACTAATTTTTGAGAACATTTTAATCCATATTATCTTAAGGTATCCGACTACGTTCGGAACAGTGATTTTAAAAAGGCGCATAAATGGATAATTTTCATGATATTTAGTGTCACTCAGATTAGAATACATGTATAAAACTGTTTTAAGGACATTTTGAAAAAAAATTATTTAAATGCAATATTTCGGCAAAAAATGAACTTAGAATAACCTTTTTTAAAAATGTTCTCCTTTTATGAAAAATACTTCTATTATAATAATATTTCGCCTGTATATAGCTCTGACCTCTGTACAGAGGCTCAACTATGATTTTTGAAAAATTCACATTATTTTCAGAGTTACAACCATTTGAAATAATTATCGGCGTTTCTTTCTTAAAATTTCTCCCCTCTGTTGTCGTAAAACATGGATAAACCCACTTCTAAGTTATATATCTCAAATATTCTAGTTGAGCCTCTGTACAGAGGTCTGAGCTATATACAGGCAAAATATTATTCTAACAGAAGCATTTTTCGCAAAAGGAGAATATTTTGAAAATGGGTCATTCTACGTTCATTTTTTGTCAAAATATTGTACTTAACTAATTTTTTATTGTAATACTATTCTTAAAACAATTTTATATACATTTTCGAATCTAAGTGACACTAAATATCATAAATATTATCCAATTATACGCTTTTGCAAAATTACGGTTCCGAACGTAGTCGGATACCTTAAGGTGACTACTTTCGGCAGTGTTATTTTGAAAAACTTAGTATTGAACAATATTTCATCTTATTTAATACCAGTTCAGTTAGAATATACATGTAAAAGTAATTTAAAATATTAACACAAGAGAAAGTTATTTAAATGAATTTATTTTGTCAAAAAATAAAAAAATGACATATTTTCAAAAAAAGCATTTTTCTTTTACGAAAACTGCTTCTATGATAATGATATTTTGCCTATATATGGCTAAAACTTTTGTTCAGATCCTAAAGAAGGGTTTTGATGCATATATAATTTAGAAGTGGATTTATTCTTATTTTATTTTATATCAAAGTAGAGAAGTTTTAATAAAAAACACCGGCTATGTGTGTTATTCTAATTGATCGTAACTCTGAAAATAATGAGAATTTTTAAAAACTCCGTTTTCGAGCTCTGTATAAAAATATCGTAGCTTTATATATCCAAAATATAATTACTATAAAAGCCTATTTCACAGAAGTAGGATGTTTTGAAAATATATATCATTGTTTCTCAATTGTATGTCAAAAAATTGCATTTTTAAATTACTATTTCTTATAATAATATGTATTCTTAAAGCGATTTTATACGTATATTCTAATTCAACCGGTACTAAATATAAACAAATAGTAATATATAAAAAAAATTAATTCCTAATTAGGTCAACAAAGAAAAATTTTATTTTAGCACTTTTTGTTAAATAGTTACATTTAATATAAATATGTATACACATATGACAGAATCAAAATATTAAGTGGCAAATTAGAAAGCGATTTTCCTTGCAAATTTTCATTTTCCTGACTATAAATGGTGTGGGACTATTATTTTCCTTGTTACTATTTATTTATTTTTTAATTTATTAATGAATTAATATTTTAAAAACCTGTGTTAACATCAAGTTCCATCCACTACGAGTTAAAAAATGTATTTGAACTTGAATGGATGAATAGAAAGTATTTTATGAACGATTGAAATTTCGAACAAGGTATATAAACTAAAAGTAGGAATTGAAAAACAGTATTCATTTATGAGATTTTAAAAATCACGGATCCGAACATAGTAAGTCAATTTAAAAGTTAGATAAGCGTTAAAAGTTCATTCAATGGTTTAATGTTTGTACTTCATTCAGGAAATCAAAGTAATGCCTTAAATTATTAGTTTCATTCTTTAACAGATTAATAATAGAATCTTGCTTATAAATAAACCCTTAACTTCGCAATTTTTTAAATTTCTATGAAAAAATTATATCAGCTAGTTCTCAAGTAATAATAAAAGGGGAAAATATGAAAAAAAAATTAAGCAGTTTTAAATTGAATTTCAGTAATTTTTTTGTTTGTTGCAGAAGTGCAACAGTGCGCAGTAGTGCTGTAAATTACAAAACTTTTTCTTATATGATTCATTTATATATTCATCACATAAAATGTTTAAATTTCTTACCTGGTAATTTATTTCGTCAATAAACAAGAGTAAGCATAAAATATAATGGATTCTTTTATAGCAAAAATACAGTTCTTGAGGCATCAGAGATTTTTATAATTGTTGTGATTTCTGGAAAAAATGCACTTCCATCTAGTGACAAAATTAGCATGTATTTCGTTGCAGTAATCTTTTTTTTTCTTAGATAAGTGATTTGTAGGTAATTCAAAAAATATTGAGTCAGTTATATTAAAATAAATCATATGTTGGTTGCTGAAATGCAACAGTGTGAAGTTAAGGTATCCGACTACGTTCGGAACCGTGATTTTAAAAAAGCGTATAAATGGATAATATTTATGATATTTAGTGTCACTTAGATTAGAATACATGTATAAAATTGTTTTGATGACATTTTGATAAAAGAAATTATCTAAATACAATATTTTGGCAAAAAATTAATTTAGAATTTTTTTTTCAAAATGTTCTCCTTTTGTGAAAAATACTTCTATTATAATAATATTTTGCCTGTATATAGCTCAGACCTCTGTACAGAGGCTCAACTATGATTTTTGAAGAATTCACATTATTTTCAGAGTTACAACCATTTGAAATAATTATCGGCGTTTTTTTCTTAAAATTGCTCCCCCTCCGTTGCCGTAAAACAGGAATAAACCCACACTTCTAAGTTATATATTTCAAAAATTCTAGCTGAGCGCCTCTGTAGAGATGTTTGAGCTATATACAAGCAAAATATTATTATAATAGAAGCATTTTTTACAAAAGGAGAACATTTCGAAAAAAATTTATTCTAAGTTAATTTTTTGCCAAAATATTGTATTTAAATAATTGTTTTTTGTAAAATGCCCTTAAAACAATTGTATACATGTATTCTAATCTAAGTGACACTAAATATCATGAAAATTATCCATTTATTCGCTTTTGCAAAATCACGGTTCCGAACGTATTCGGATACCTTAAAGGTTAAATAACAAGTTAACCCAGCGTTTTTCAACTGGTTGCTGGGGAGATAATAACCCCCACATGGTGGGCGCGAGCTCATCGAAAAGTCTAAAATAAAAGATTTAAAATAATAATCAATTTACTGAAAGGAAGCAAAACTAAATACATTTTGATATGATTAAAAATAAAATACATGTTTACACCGATATAAGATACTTATAAAGGCATCAGTACGGCAAAAAATATTTGATAATTCATTTATCAATACTAAATGAAAAGCAAGTTTAATAATTACTAATGGCTTCCATGTGTCACTAGTAATTACTGAACTTGCTTTTACAAAATACAAAATATACAAAATATAATATATATCTGGACATTATGTGCAAATTATAACATTAAAGTCGCTTTGTATAGCTTTAGCTTCGAAGTACATTATTATTGCATTCAATACATAGTTGTTGTATGATGAAAATTATAACTGAAAATTGGGTCAGAAATATGGAAAGTTTGAGAAGCACTGAGTTTAAGAAGGCACACACACATTATTATTTATCTTTTTACTTATTGAGTATAATTTATTGCTATATAAGTTACCGTAAGAACACTGTAAGCAACAGATGTTACGTATGATTTTTTTCAGTTGTGTACCTCATTGGATACACTCGAAACTCAAACCTACCATAACGTTCAAAACAAACGAAAAAAAGGTACACATATTTTCCAAGAAAGATATAAATAAAGTTTAACCAACAATTCTGCTTTACCTATGGTTTTTCAACCAATAAAAACCCATCCCGAAACCTCAGACCGACAAATCGGAGAAGAGTTTAACCGATGCATAACGAAGGCCGTTTTTGTATGCAAGCGACGCCACAACAATAAGGCTCCATAAAATACCGCAAAGTTGGATATCTAACGACAGACTTTTATCCCGGCGCTGATTGGACGGAAACCGGAAGCATTCAACCATTAGACGTGCTCCGGTCTTCCTGACATCCGCAACCCCTCGTTATCTTTTCCCTCCATCGATCTTAGAACTCCAGGTAAGCCAGAGATAGCTGTCTTTTCCATGAATATATTCCGAAGCAGACATGACCTTTAGGCATTGAGCAAACATCATAGTGCTTCGCCACCTTTTTCATCTCGAGGAGGATAAAAATTCTTCTCGCGGGGTTCGAAATTGACAGAGGAGGATAGGATCTTCGTCCGTAAATTAAGGAAGAAAGTTGATAAATTCAATTCTCGCTTGGCGTTGGATTGGAGGATGGGGATGAAAAATTTCTGATCTTTTCTAGGTTGGTTGATCAATCGTTTATATGTTTAGCATCTTGTTTTGGGATGGTATTAATAGTTTTGCTTTCTCGTCCCCAGTTTCTCTTAGGGATTGTTTAAAAAGAGTATTAATCAATTTTATACGGTTTATACATTTACGTGGAACCTTAGAGAAACCTCTATTATCCACTCATCATAATAAATTGAACAAAGAAGAATTTGTTGAAGTTACATATAAAAATAAAAAGCAGTCCACATTAAATGCAGCGCAACAGCGCTGATGGAGGGGTGGGTGGGAAACCACTCTCCCAGTTGACTTAGTTTCTGTTTCGCTTTCATAGGAAAACGAAGAGTAAATGACGTCACATCTCCATGACAGCAAAGCCCGTCTTTCAACCGTCTGCCGCATCTCGACGGAACGAGGAGAGAGGAGATATATTTCTTTAATGAAGGATTAAGACAATAATATTTTTTTTCGTTCCCGATCCCTTAAAGATAACTGCGTGTTTATTAAAAAGGAAAGTTTGAAAAAACCATTTGGGAAAAAAAATAAAAAAAAGGTAGAGGAGTTTGGGGGGTGAAGTTCCCACACGAAACGCGATTAAAACTTACAGGGCCCGGGGATGGGGAAAAATTAGAGTGAGTGAAGTCTTATACAAGAAAACAACTAGTGTAACAAAAAAAGCTCAAAATTTTTTAATTCGTATAAAGGCATTCCATCCTTTTCAGAGCTGGGAATGTTGAAACGCCGGGTGATTAAAAACTACTCTGGGTCTCTTAGAAGAGCTGGGAATAGAATTTTTCGTAAGGGGGTTTTCCCCTGATAGATTCATTTGAAATCTGTAGTAACCGATTGAAGAAATTTTCTGATTGTTTTTTGATGAAATCAAGAAGCGGCGGAACATTAAGATCTTTATCAATTTTATGTTGTAACAAATATGATTTTTTTAATTAAAAAAAACTAGCTATATGATGAAAACCAAAAATGGAGGGTTAATAAATTTACTTGAAAAAAAAATATTAAAAAAATTTAATACACAAACACAAAAAGTTTGGGTGACAGCCAAAAATAAACACACCCATTGGGTTCTTTTTTTTCTAAACGGTTATTTTTTATCTTCAGGGAACTTTCTTTTTTTTTTTTTTATATGCGCTTTTTTTACGATTAAAATTTTTTAAAAATGTTGAAAAAAAGTTTTCTTCGGGTTAAAAAAATAAATAAAAAGCTTTTGCCATAATTAAAAGGGGGGTCGGTTAACGCAAATCCCTTCCAAGATATTTCCATCCGAAAGGCTTAACCCATCATGATTCTGCTTAAATTAAATCGATTAATTTGTTCTGGAGACCCTAAAAGAAAACAAAACCAAAACTGATGGTCTAATTTGTATGAACATTCTATTGGAAATTTTTTTTAAAGAACTTTGGTTTAAAGGAAAAAATAATTCAGGAGATGAAAAAAGATTTTTTGTCCGTTTCTCATATTTCACGTATTTTACGGCGGTAGCGCGTCAAAGGGACCATATTTTATAGTCTGCACTGTTTTGAAAAAAAAATTAAAATTCGCAATTTTTTTTGCCAGTCACAAAACCACTCGCCATAACTTATCAGTTGTCAGAAAATATTGATATTCATATTGAAATTCAAATATTTAAATTTTATTGTTTTAGTCAAAATAAAATTATTGAATGAGTTTGCTTTTTAATTAAAGTTTCATTTAGAAATTTATCAATACTGCATGTTTAAACATTTACCCTTTTTCAGTGATTTTTTTTGTACAAAATGATTTTATTTTTTGTATGCAAAATTTTTAAAATTTTTTTTTCAGAGCCGGGGTTTTCGGAATTCTTTTTTTCATTATCCAAATTGTTCGTTTCCAAACAAAAAAATTTTCGAAAATATTGTTACCCCGAAAAAAAAAAATCTTTCTTAAAGTGCGTTAACCGAGTGTTAACTGATCTGTTCGTTAACGATCACCCCTGTTTTTTAAAGGGGGTGGGGAACTAAAAGGGGCCCCAAAAAGAAAAAATTTTTTAATGAGTGTTTTCAATATTTATTGAAAGAATGATTTCATAAAAAAGAATTTGAATGTAAAAAAGAAAATTAAATCTAAAGGGTAAATGGAAATTAAATAATGAAAATATAAATAAAAAAATAACAGAAAAATAATAAATTAGAGCGTTTTTGCTGAAATATAGGGGAAATTACCGAAAAAATACAAAAAAAGAAAAATTTAGTTACGTGATAAAGCGTTTCACTAAAATATTATCATAAATAGCATTAAGAAGCCTTCAACTGGAAAAAATTATTAGATAAGAATAATTAATATTGATAAATTAGATTCATACAAGATGAAACACCGATGCAAAGAAAAAATTAGAGTTTAGAAAAACTAAGTACTAAAACGAAACTTTTGATGATCACATTCAGTACTATTAGTGAATTATTAGGTCCTAGTTAATTGGAAATCTTTAAGAAAACAGACTAATAGATGTTTGAAAATATTTTCGATTCCTGAATCGAAAGAGTTCTTTTTCGACTCTAGGCAGGGAAGAAAATACAACATCATTTACATCCTGTTGCATAAGAAAGAGGTATGTTTCCACAAACAATGTAAAACATTAGAAAATCGAACAGTTTTGATAGGAGCTCCATTATCGATTTCTGCATTTGAATCACTTTTCATTGGCTTCGATAAACTAACAATTTCCTCAGCTTCAGTAGCACAGATTGGCAATCAGTCATCGAATGTATAGTAATAGTGAAAAAAAGTGTGTGTGTACTTATGTACGCACATAAAAAGATATACTTCTTTGGCGTAACAAGATTAAAATTTTTTCTAAAAATCTAAACAGGGCAAGCTGGGTCAGGACGAAAGGCGGTCACGAGCAGGATTCAGCGATACTAACCCTTCAGTCAATCGGACCAGCCAAACCCTGACATAATCACGATTTAAATGAATTTAAACACCCCGCTCCGGAACAATGGACCAATAATATGGGAGGGCCCGAAGGCGAATGATCTGCCCCGTTCTGCAAATTTCTAGACAAAGCATTTTCGTATCCGTTTCTACGGAACGCAAAGCAAAGGTTCGCGGTCGCCGGGGTATAGCTCGGTGGTAGAGCATTCGACTGCAGATCGAGAGATCCCCGGTTCAAACCCGGATGCTCCCTTCTTCAGGGAAGTGAAGAGAAATATTTTTTTGTGAATTCGAAGGTGGGAATGATCTGTCCCATTCTGCATATTTCTAATCAAAGCATTTTCGTATCCGTTCCTTCGGAACACAAAGCAAAGGTTCGCTGACGCGAGTGTATAGCTAAGTGGCAGAGCATTCGACTGCAGATCAGGAGATCCCGGTTCAAACCCGGGTGTCACCTTCTTCAGGGAAGTGAAGAGAAGCCAGCTCAGGTGTCGTCCACGTCATTTGACCATGGTTCAAAATTACGTGGTCCGTCGCCAAAAGCCCTAGTGTAGCTGAACAGTGCGACGTTAATATTCAATCAATCGGAAAATCTCTTATTTATTTTAATGTTCCTCTGCTATTTTTATTCATGATAGTATTTTTAATAGCTTTTAAAAAAGCTGTTTTCTGTTTTTCTTTTCAACGATTTTTCGTGTCCTATCTGCATTCTCATTGGTCGGTTTCGCCCCGCCCACACCCAAGATCGAAATTCTAACTTCATTTTCAGCGCTTTGTGCCGACTTTGAAGCTTCTTTTCTCAATTTTAATGCATTCTAATATTTTAAATTTTTATTTTCCCAAAATCTCCAGCATTTTTATTATATATTTAAAGCACTTAATCTCAAAAAAGGCAAAAGTCAATCATTTACAGTCACTCAAATACTTACCGATATGAGGTTGTAGCACGAAAGAGCTGGGCATTCAAGTCATCCACCCAACGATATATTGTTAAAGTTAGCATTTCAAAATATTCGAATTCTTATTTAGGATAAACTTAAGATCCTTACGCTCAATTGCCAAAGTCTCAGGAGTTGTTGTGTAAGAAATCTGAGGTTAATTTATATGTGCAAACTATATTAATAATTATATTTACTGTTAGGTGTCTGAAAAAGTTCAACATTCTTAAGAATATATGAGTAAGTAATATGGAATTATTTTAATAAATATTTTAGTGCGTATCTTTTTCATACTTTGAGGTTAATTCCTGTCGCTGTCAACAGCAAACAGAACAACTCACATGTTGTGACTCCTCACATGGACATTATATATCGTCAAACAAGTGGACTGGGTATGGCTAGTCAAGACATTGGGGACATATGTGTGGCAGAGTGCATATTTGAAAATGGACAAACAGTGATTTCGGTGGCCGTATACATTTCTCCGAGTCAAACGGTTAAAAAAATTAAAAATTTCCTGTATTTTGTACTTATACCATATACCGAAGATGGTTCTGCTCTTTTAAAAACAAACTCACTCGCTTCCCATGGTTTTGAGAGATGATTTCAACGTTAACTTCAGTTTGCTAGAAGTTGAACCTCTCATAGCTGTTTGACTGATGAACTAAAGTTCGAAATGAATACAAATCGAAATATTTCGACAGTTAACAGTGGTACTGTTATTGACGCTGTTTTTCAATGGTTTTTAAATAATTTGAAATCCCAAGTATATGTGTCATATTTTACTTATCATAGGTCTATTGTACCCACTCTTTCCCAAATTAAATAAGAATAAATATTTTTGATAAAAAATTGCATTACTCCAAAATAAAATTTTTATTAAAGATATAATTATTCGATAGAAAATTATTTCCAATCATACTCGCTTCAAAATTCAATTCAATCTCACTCAATTCAATCACACTCAAAATCATGGGAAGCGAGTTATAGTTTGTTTTTAAAAGAGCAGAATCACACATCTTCGGTTTCTGGTAAACATACAAAATGCAGGAGATCTTTAATTTTTTGAAACGTTTCATTCGTAGAAATGTATATGGCCACCGAAATCCCTGTTTTTCCATTTTCAAATGTATTGTATCCACTCTTCCCCTAATTGAACAAGAATAAATATTTTTTGATAAAAAAATTGCCTTACTCCTTGTGTTAATTAGATACAATTTTCATTAAAGATATAATTATTCGATGGAAAATTATTTCCAATCATACTTGATTCATTTTTATCATGATTTAATTTACTATTGCGTATTTACGACGATAACATGTCAGATGTTACACATCATATGCAAGTACTGTAAAGCTCGATTCTTTTTCTTTTTATTTTTATACTTGTTTTTTTTGGTACATATTTAAAACAAAAAAGAACTCAAATTCGTCCAATATTAAATATAGAAAAATTCTCCATATTATGTTTGTACTCATTTTTAGTCTTTGACAAACGAAGTGAAGGATAAAAGTGAATTTTGAATTTTCTTTTCGAAAAGAAAATTCTAAATTGTTTTTCTTGCTAAAAAAACGAGAGAGAAAAAAAAAAAAAAAATTTATTCCCCATTCGACATGCTGAAAAAAACCCGAACTGAATTAAAATAGCTTCGCATTTCGTATGCATTAAAAATTCTCAATAAGAAAAACTTACAAAAAAGAAGAAATAAATAAAAAGATAATCCGACTCTTTTTTTGATATTGACAGAATTTTTACCAAAATTCACAACTTATTCTAGTCAGGAGTCTTAACTTATTTCTAGGAGATCCTATCTCGCCTTTTGAAGTGAGAAAAAGGTGCGAGAAATGTTTTATTTTCCAGTTTTCTCGGTATTCCACATGATGCCTGGAACAAGAATGGACAAGTTTTGAAGAAGACATCATGTACGGTTTGAATAGCTGTCGCTGAGAATGTTTGGAATTGACAGGACCATTATGCGATTGTCGAATTTTTTTTCTTTTTGGGTGCTGTGTTCTGCTGCCACTCAAATGGGAAATTTAATGTGCGGTGTTTGAGTCAAAAACCTTTTAGGGTTCATCGGATATTTTTGATTGAAATTCCTCTTACAAGCAGTGGCGATGGTTTTAAACTTTGTAATGTTTTTCTTTTCTTTTTCTTTTTTTTTTGAAATTGAAAACAATACATTTTGTATTACAGAATTCTGGTAATTGATTACAGTTTCCCTTATTTAGGTTCGGAAATTAAGGTATTCGAATACGTTTTGGAACCGTGATTTTGCAAAAGCGCATAAATGGATAATTTTCATGATATTTAGTGTCACTTAGATTAGAATATATGTATGCAATTGTTTTAAGGACATTTTGACAAGAAAAATTATTTAAATACAATATTTTGGCAAAAAATCAACTTAGAATAATATTTTTTCAAAATGTTCTCCATTTGTGAAAAATGCTTATATTATAATAATATTTTGCCTGTATATAGCTCAGACCTCTGTACAGAGGCTCAACTAGAATATTTTTGAAATATACCACTTAGGAGTGGGTTTTTCCTTGTTTTTACGGCAACAGAGGGGAGAAATTTTAAGAAAAAAAACGCCGATAATTATTTCAATCGGTTGTAACTCTGAAAATAATGTGAAATTTTCAAAACTCATAGTTGAGCCTCTGTAAAGAGGTCTGAGCTATATACAGGCAAAATATTATTATAATAGAAGCATTTTTCACAAAAGGAGAACATTTTGAAAAAATATTATTCTAAGTTAATTTTTTGCCAAAATATTGTATCTAAATAATCTTTTTTTTTTGTCAAAATGTCCTTAAAACAACTTTATACATGTAGTCTAATCTAAGTGACACTAAATATTATGAAAATTATCCATTTATGCGCTTTTTTTAAAATCGCGGTTCCAAACTTAGTCGGATACTTTAACGATAGAAAAGGTTGTATTACTGAAATCCAATAGAGAATTACTATGGCTAATAGATGTGTTAATGGAATACAAAATCAAATCAAAAGAGAAAAACAAAGATTCTATTGTATAAAAGTCTCTTAAGATCCGTATTAAAACTTATGCATTTGTAACTTGGTCCATGTCTCGAACAGATGAGAACATGATAAGTATCTACGAAGGGAAAATTTTGAGATTTATTTTTGGAGGAATTCAGAAAATAGAACGCGGTGATGGAGATCAAATTTCGAACTCTATCAATCATATAAAGAATCTGACTTTGTTAACTTCATCAAAATACTACGAATTAAGGTCTCGTTGTCAGAATGGATGAAGACCGCACCATTAAAAAAGTCTTCAATTCTCAACCAATTGAAACTCTAAGAAATCGAATCTTAGATGGGCTGATGGCCTACAAAAAGATCTCCTAGTTTTGAGAACTAAGAATTGGAGAATACTGGCAGGAAGAAGGCTGGTCTGGAATAGGCTTCTTGAGAAGGCCCACCCTGGTCTG
Source organism: Trichonephila inaurata madagascariensis (assembly GCA_019973955.1). Lineage (NCBI taxonomy): Eukaryota > Metazoa > Arthropoda > Arachnida > Araneae > Nephilidae > Trichonephila > Trichonephila inaurata. Next base: position 48,369 of record BMAV01023000.1, on the reverse strand, counting down.
TTAAGCCACTGAGGAAGGAAGGAAGGTAACTGTTTACTTAATGTAATAAATAAATAAATAATTGATATGATTATTGCATGTTTTAATAGATTTCTCAATCCTGCTTGAATTATCTAGCTCAACGGTTTTTAAATTTCCGATCACCGCGGACCCCTTTAAAGTATCAGACAGACATCGCGGACCCCTAAGATTTTAAACACCCCTCTCTGTCTTAATAGTCTTGATCGAAATACATGTTCTATAGTAGAATTTTTTCATTAAGGGGGCAATTTAGTGATCTACAGTAGCGGTCGCCAAATTTTTTGACCTAACGAACCAGTAAATTCGCAATTTAAATCCCGCGGACGACTAACAGGATTTTTTAAATCTTAAATATATTTGTAAATAATTGGGATATAAGAACACATACAAAATGTAGCTAGTTAATAAAACGAAACTATTAATTGTAACCAAATTATGAAAGCTTTATTATAATAAACCATAATAAAATAAACAAAATGAACAAAAATTGTAAAAACAAAACATTTAAAAAATGGTTTAAGTATATAAAACTTTTAGCATTATACATTCCTAGTGTGATGGTTGTTCCTGCTTAATTGTGAAATACGTTTATAGATATTTGAATCCAATGTTACTTCAAGACGGAGAACTGCATTTATTTCAAGCTGATATCGGTACCGTGTTTTGATGGCTGTGACAGATGAAAAGGCCTTTTCACATAAATAAGTTGCGGAGAATTGAATCGGAATTTTCATCGTCTGTTCACTAAAAGGGTATTCACTTTTTTATGGAAAACCAAAACTGAGATCTTGATAAGAATGAATTAAGTTTAAATTTGAAAGTTTCATCAGACGATAGGTCGATGAGTCTTTCTTTTAGATGCATGCTTAAATTATTATCCTGAATTTTCGCTGCCCACGGATCTATTATCTATAAATAATAATGCAGCTACTACAGTACGACTTATTTACCGTGGCGTTAATCCAAGAAGTAGCGTTTTTATAACTTTTCACGTATTGTTATGAATTGGATTATGTTTCAATGCATCTTAAAACCTAACTTAATATAATGAGTAAGTATATTCCACACATTTTTCTGGGGACCAGCGAAATTTTCTCACGGACCACCACTTTGGTGACCTCTGATCTAGAGTATGTTAGCACATCCGTCAGTTTTCCACCAGGCCTTCCAGAGTTTCTTAAAAGGAAAATCTTAATGTTATATCAGAGACTCCACGGACCCCTTAGAAAGGTGCTTTGGACCTCCAGGGGTCCGTGGGCCACAGTTTAAGAACCACTGATCTAACTAATAAAGCTATCGATACAATCATTTAACAATATATTTTTTTGTTTATTAATTAAAAGCTTAAAAGTTTTATTGTCTTAAAAAGAACGAGACTTAAGTTTCACTAATTCAGGGTAAATAAAAATACTTTAACAAAACTATAGATTTCACGTTACTTCAAAAATAAAATTAACCAATAACCTTGAACCCAATGACATCTTTCAATAATCTTAACGCTTAACTACGTCATCATCACCAAAATAAAACAACCGAGCGACATTACAGAACATAAACCACTCCCGAACTCAGCTGCTACGTGTAATGTCTTTCCAAACTCAGTATATACTCTTTCTACGGACCACTAGCGCATCCACCATGATTTCCCGTGAGGAGCTTTAAACTGGGCAGCTGATAATTGTCAGCTACAGAGCTTATTCTATTTGCTCCTTCTTCCTCCCTTTATCGTCATCTATTACGATTCCCTATGTACAAAGAGATGCCCTATCACGACTGGCCTCAAAGGAACCTTGCCACTAATATCCTTTAGGCTCTTTTTCCTTTTTATGGATTGCTGTAGTTTTTATCTTTGTTTTACTTTAGTTTTTATTTCTTGTTTCGGTGTATGTTTATTGTGTAGGATGTATTGGAATGTTCAGGTTTGCTTTACATACTTTGAAGTAGAAAACTTTTTTTGTTGGAAATTGAGATTTGTTATGTTTTTTTATGATGAGTAGGGATATTAGTTGGATGTATTTTTGCCTGAAGCTTAGATTTCTTTTTTGTTATGATATTTTTTTCTGTAAGCACTGAAGAGGGAGTGTAAAAATGTATTGTGTGGCTGTAAGTAGATTTGTAATTGTTTTTGTTGTTGTTGTTGTTATTTTAGAAAATGATGATTAATTTCGGAAAATAATATGCGAAAAGTACTGATGTAAAAATATTATTATTATTATTATTATATTTCAGCAAATACTATTCGTGATTTTATGATTGTAAACATTGTTATATTTGAAGTGAGTGAGTGTTTATTAACAGCACATCAAAAAGCAACATGAAGGCTATTGGCGACGGACCTCGCAATTCTGAACCATCTGTCAAGTGACGAGAACGTCTAATGAACTGGCCCCCCTCTCCGAACTACCACACCATGGCAAAGGGAGCACTTTGGTCTGGACATATGTTATGCGCTTCAGCCGCTATACATGGCGGGTCTTCTGTGACTCTAGGTCTCGTACTCACGATATGTAGGCCATATAAAAAAAGAAAAGCTTTGAAACCTCAGAGACTTCTTAGAACGATTTTATTGACTTTTGATTAATAATTCCTGTTCCATTTGATAATTTCTTTCTACTAAAATGTATATTAACTTAAGGTATCCGACTACGTTCGGAACCATGATTTTGCAAAAGCATAGTTTTAAGAATATTATTAAAATAAAAATTAAAGTCCAATTTTTTTGACAAAAATAAAACATAGAATGACCCTTTTTTAAAAAACATTCTCCTAATAGGGAAAAATCTTCTATTAAAAAATTATTTTGAGGTATATAGCTCAAACCTCTGTACAGAGGCTAAAACATAAATTTTTTTGGGAAATATACAACTTGGGGGTTGGTTTACCCAAAATATTTTACTACAGCAAAAGGGGAAAAATTTAAAGAAAAAAAACGCCAAAATTTTTCAAGGGGTTTTGTAATTGAAAATAATGTGAATTTTTTAAAAAAAATACCCCAGACTCTCTAGGAGAAGTCTTTTTTTATATAAACCACACAAATCTTTTTTTAGAAGCTTTTTTTATAAAAGAAACTTTTTTTGAAAAACGTTTATTCTGGGGTTACTTTTTTTGCAAAAAAATATTGTATTTAAATTTTTTTTTTGTCGTAATTTCCCAAAACAAATTATACATTCTTATCAAGTAACACTAAATATCACGAAAATTATGCTTTTTATGCTTTTTTTAAAAATTTTGACTGTTCCAAAACTTTTGGGTATTTTAAAAAAAAGTAAAAGCAAAAAAACATCCAGTGACCATAACCATTAGACTACCGCGAGTATATGTCAAATGTAAGCAGATCTAAAGATAGCTTGTTAATTGAATATTATTTTGAGAATATTTATTATTATCCATCTCTAAGCTTTGTGAGAAATAGTCGAAACTTATATAGGTATAAGTCTGAGTAAAAATACAATGAATGGATGAGAACTCGCTTTTAAAATTTATCGCTGAACCATCAAACCGGTAATTATGAGACGTATAAAAAATTTATGTACATATATTTTCAATGTCGACTTGGGTCCCAAATTGCGAGCCCCTTTAAATTGGGAAAAGGTTCCCGGGTTCCGACCCCGGCAGGAGTCTGAGGGAAAGGGAAATTTCTTTTCTGGGTACCTTCCGTTCCAAACCCAAAAAGTACGTAACCAATCACGCCAAAATGACCCTTCAACGCGTGATGTTGGTACTAGTTCATAAAAGATATCACACCCCCAATACCCCCCGCCAGTGTTTAGGCGAACAACGAACCATATTCGTGGGCGGGGAAGTATGTTTAAAATTCACTTGGGGGGGTTTGCGTCATTCGTGCGAGACGGCTTTAAAAAAATTCGTCACATTTGTGTGAGACGATTTTTGATTGCGTCTTTTGGGTGAGAGGGCTTTTGGGAAATTTCGTCAAATGTTTGACGGCGGGGTTTTTGTGCGGGGGATAGATGGCGCCACGACTGCGGGCGCGTGAAAGGGTGCGGTTCCTTTTCACGGCCAGGGGGCGCAATGAAAGGGGGAAAGGGTTTGTTCTGGGTCCTTCCGTTCCGAACCAAAATACGCCAATCACGCCAAAACGATCGTCAACGCGTGATGTTGGTACTAGTTCATATAGATATCACACCGCCACAAGTCGATAGATTTTCTGGATGCGAAAATCGTAGGCATGTATGTCATTTGGTATGTAAAAGATCCCTTGAGTATAAATCGTCCGACGAAAGCTTGAATTCAAAAATAATATAAGCTTCCCAATATGGTAAATAGTTCGCCACACTAGATTGGTACCACCCTGAAATGGCTCTCATATTTGGGGGCTTGCCGTGTCTGCAAGGTCAAAAGGCCCATTAAAAAAAATTCTTATTGTTTAATATAGCATTTTGATGATCACACACACTGCAAGTGTAAGGATATTTACGTTATTTTTAGAATACTTTCGGTGAAGGATTCAAAATTTTAAGTAACTGCTTATAAACAGTATATTATGATTCAAGTGAGAAATATATATTATCTTACACATTGAAAAATTCTTTTCTTGAAACGGTGTATATGAACAAATTCTAGACTAAAAGACAACAAATTCCAGACTTTCAGTATTAAGAAGTATTCTTGTTGTGTAATTCAAAAACAGTATTACCATTTAGAAGTGAAAATAAATTTTAAAAAAAATTACTTATAAAAACTATCATTCATCAAGTTTACATAAAACAGCACTAAAGAATATTCGAAAAAAATAAGAATAGGATGTTTAAAATATTTTTCAAGAGCTATCTTTTTTGCTCGCACTGCTTTTTCCCCAAGTGTATAGTTAAATGAAGAAAATATTTATATGCATCTTGTGTACAAAAAAAAAAATAAATAAATAAATAAAGAAAGAAAACGGAAATGCTTTGTTACGCTTGATAAACAAAATAGTGAACTAAATGACTGTAAGAAGTAAAAAGATCTATTCTCAAAATGCGAAAATCTTTTTTTTTTTTTTTTTTTGTTAGCGAGCTAAAAGACGACGAATTATAATAAGGAAATTAATATTTCGATAGTTACTTCCACAGTAACAAGTTAAAAATAGGGAAAGAATAGAGAGGAAAAAAAAATGTCAAAATCAATTTATACAATTTAAGAAATATCTTACTTCCAAAGTTACACAAGAGATTCCTTTTCTTTATTTTAAGAAAGCTTTCAAAAAATAAAACTAAGACTAAAGACAAGTTACCAATTATATTTCAAAATTTAACAATGCGTTTCTTGGGACAAAAAAGAAGAATGATATAGGTATTGTATGCACACCTTTTAAAGATATTCTTTCAAAGCCCTTTGACATTTCGCCTAAGGACGATTATATTTTAAAGCTGTTTTTTTTTCCCTAAACGTAAACCTATAAAAACTGCCAGTCGCGTTAGATACGATAATGGAATAGAAAGCACAATCTTTTAAGATAACTTAAGAGATTGTGCTTAAAAGCCTTATTATTTTAATATTACTGTAAACAGAGAAAATTCATTAGGCAAAATATTTTAAAAAAATAATTAGTTTTATTTCATATAACAACTGATGACATTAAAACCATTCTACATACATATATTATAATAAAATAAAATTAAATAATAAAGACAAATTGTAATTCCTACAAAGCTAAGAATAAATGAAATTAGATTTTAAGAAACATATCAAAACCCGCCAAAATATAAAAAATAAATGGTGCAAAAGAATATCATACTAAAATTAGATAAAAACAGAAATTACAAGAATCAGAGAGGGGGTAGACTTTTAAAATTGAAAATATCAAAAAAGAGTCATAAAAAAAAAGCAAAACCTATCGTTTCTACAGCTGTCACTGAAATGGGCCCAAAAAATTTGGGGGTTTAAAACAATGCATGGATCTCTTTCCCCCTTACAGATATATAAATATACAGGGAAAATTTTAGTGGGATATTCTTTTTTTTTTTTAATTTTTTTGGAAGTTTTTATATGTTTTATAATCAATTTATTATTTTTAACTCTTTGTAGAATTCAATTCTTTTTTTTTTTTGATTTATTATGCTATATATAATAATAATAATAATAATAATAATAATTCCCTTGGGGAATTCTTTTTTTAACTCTTTTAATAAATTTCAAACTTTAATTCTTTGGTTAAAAAGTAAAATTAATTTTAATCGTAACAACTCGTATCCGAAATCCCTGTCCCCCCTTTTTAACCAATCAGGCTACTATTATATAATAATCCGCGATTGCACTGCCCGGGATATAAAACGAAAATCTTGCATGATCCTCTTTTTTCTTTTTGTTTTGTCATATAGGTTCACTTCTCGTCGCTCTTTTTTTCTATTTTTTCTTTTGACATGTAATCGTGCATTTTTTGGGTCCCCTGGTCGTCTTGAATATGGTAAATACTGCAGCTTTATGTCCTTTTAAGAAAATATGCTTTTGTGGAACTAACGCGATGTTTTTGGAAAAAAAAAAGAGTTCGATTTGAAGTTCTCCCCTTAGAAAACGACAAGCTGGCACGATTTTTTAAGCAAGCTGAAAAACTATTAAGCGGAAAAACCCGGGGGTTCTTGCGTTAATGTTCAAAAATTTAAAAAACAAAAACAATCAGCATAAAATTCTTTTTTTGAAAACAAACAACAACTTATTTCAAAAACCCCTCGAAAAAATTGCGGGGTAACTAAATTCTAAAACAAAAAAAGTTGCCAAAAACAAAAAAAAAAAAATTCAGTTACTAAAAAGGAATTCCCCCAATTAGGTGCCAAATTTTCTGATTGAATGTTTTTTTTTACCAAACATACAGATCTTTTTATTTCTTATTATATATATATATATATATATATATATATATATATATATATATATATATATATATATATATATATATATATATTATAATAAAAAAAAAATAAGAAATCAAGAAAAAGGGTTTTTTGAAAAACTACAAAGCCTAAAAAAAAAGGAATTGGAGTTCAAAAACTAATGTAGATAAAAAAAGGGAGTCTTTTGGACTAAACTGGTTGCCTATTATGTTTTCCGGTTGAATTGGGAAAAACCCGATTTAGGGTTGGTAATGTTTTATGGACCCACCTTCTCCATACACAGAAACGCATTTTAGGGGAAAAAAAGAGCCATGTTGAAAATTTAAAACCTGCTCTTAAAAAGTGGTGATAAACCCGGGGCAGTAAATTAAAAAGGGGAAATTAAAAAAAGAGAACAATGATTTTTTTCTCATTAAGAGAGGAATAATAAAAAAAAATTTATAAAAAAAAAAAATTAGGATATAAAACTCACATGTAAAAATGATTATCAAAAAAAATGCAGCCATGCGTCTTATCCCATTTTGAAAACTGTTTTAAAAAAAAAAAAATGGACGTGATTACTATATAAAGAAGAAAAAAAACAAGTAAAACCCCAAAATTATATAGTTATATTTAATTAAACAAAGCACTTAAGATAAAAAAAAAAACCCTGGCAAAAAAGATGCTTTAAAATTAAAAAAAGCCGAAAAAATAAATTTAAAAAATTAAATAAAAAAAAGGATTTTAAATAAAAAAAAAAACTAATAAAATTATAAAAAAAAATAGAGTTAATATAACATAGAAATATATTTAAAAATAAATTAACTTGGATTTTGTATTCCAGAGAAATATTGCAAAAATTTAATATAATTACGTTTTTTTTTTAAATTTTGGGTAACTAAATCATTGTTTCTTTTTTTTTAAAAATTTAAAAAATAAAATTTTCCTTTAAAAATTATTAGGGTTTTTTGGGGTTACTAAACCGAAAGGAAAATTTTATAATTTAAAATCAAACGAATCTGTTTTATCCAAAAAAATTACTAAAGGGAGAAATTATTTTTAACGAATTTAAGGTTTAAAATGTTCTTTACTTATTATTATAAAATTTAATTTTTTTAAAAATTTTTTAAAAATAAGGGGGTAACAATTAATTCTTTTGGGGGCAAATCTACTATATTACAAAAAAAAAAAAATTAAGTCATCATATATTTAAAAAAAGTAACAAGATTTGAACTAATCTGTCATTTTCATAAAAATCAAAAAATATTTTGCCCAAAAACAATTTCTAGCAGGTCCACCTTATGGCGGAAAAATTTAATTTACTCATAATAGGGGGTTATTTATGGAAAATATAAGGGTTTTATTTTAAAACCAATTGATTAATATAGAAATACATTTATTATTATTTATTTTATTTTATTATCTTACTCAAAAAATATTTGCTATATGCTATTTTAAGAATCTTAAATATGTCTTCTATATATATGGAGTTAAATAAATCTTCAAAATCATATGTATGAAATTTATTTTATTATACTATATATAGTATTATAAAAAAAATAAGATACGAAGTGAAAAAGTTGTATAATCTACAATACCAAAGAAGAAAGAAATTGGAGTTCAAGAGACATATATATATATATATATATATGTAATTATTCCCCATTATTCAATCTTGAATAGCGTTTGATTTATCTTCGGTGCATTCCTTCAGGCCCACGATTAATTAATAACCTAGCCATCCGCCTAACGAGTGTATCTTGAGCTACAACCATTCACCTACCGAATCATATGATGTCCCGCTGGGTATAAATACTGAGATCATTGGAAATCCCGCCCTCTGCGCTTCCCTCTTCTGTCCGTGTTTGTAATCATGTAGCCGGCTGCATTGCGTTGTATATTCGTTTTCTTTGTTTTGTGCCATTATGTCTAAATAAACTGGATTAACTTACAAGACTGCCTCATCAATATTACAATAATATCCACTCGTCACGTACTATAGTAATCACTTCCAATAGCCACGCTCTATCCTTTCGTTGTTACAATACAATCTTCCATTCGCCGCGACAAATCATGCACCACTATAAGTTTTATTATATATGTATGTATGTATGTGTGTATATATATGTAAATTACATCTAAGATAAAATCCTCTATTTACCATTTAACTTTTATTTTCCGTAACATCTTCGAGTCTTAAATTAAACACTTAGTTATTCCTCAGAAAAGATATTCCAAACATAACACTTCTAATCTCAGTTAATTAAATTTTATAGTTTCCATATGCCACCCGTCACTTTCAAGTCAAAAACATAAATTAAAAGATGTTATTTAACTGTTCTGGACATGAGTATTCCACCCAATTAAAATCTTCACTTGTCGTTGATTTTCTCTCAGCGAAAGATGTATCGATTGCTCGCTGAATAAAACTGTTTTTTACAAAAGTTATCGATGCTGATTTGAGCCGTTGCATATATATGTAACTTATATGGTTTAAAAAGGCAATGTTAAAGATTTTTCATCAGGAATTTGGTATTCTTCAGCATGGCGTCTTAACGTAAAAACTGAAAACACCAAAGTTGTCTCACATTCTCAGAACACTTTATAATGATCAGATAAAAGTAATCTTAGTTTCTCTGCGGTATTTCAACGAATAACAAATTAATTATTAATGAGGACAAATCTTAGAAGAAAAAATTAAACTATTCAATAGTTGAAGCTTGTGCTAACAACGAAGAAAAGATTTCTCGCATTCTACAAGTTTTTTATTTAAACTTTTCTTATAAATAAAGGAAGCATTACCGAAACAAAAAATTAGACTTCAATTTTATAATAATATATGCCATATACTAAGATCTTAAAGTATCTTCAATGAATGAATATATACTTTTTTACTATTTTTTAAAGAATATTTGGTTAAGGTATTCGACTACGTTCGCGGAACCATGATTTTAAAAAAGCGCATAAATGTATAATTTTCATGATATTTAGTGTCACTTAGATTAGAATACATGTATAAAATGGTTTTAAGGACATTATGACAAAATTTTTTTATTTAAATACAATATTTTGGCAAAAATTAACTTAGAATAACCTTTTTTCCAAATGTTCTCCTTTTGTAAAAAATGCTTCTATTGTATTAATATTTTGCCTGTATATAGCTCAGACCTCTGTACAGAGGCTCAACTATGATTTTGGAAAAAGTCACATTATATTCAGAGTTACAACCATTTGAAATAATTATCTTAAAATTTCTCCCTTCTGTTTTCGTAAAACATGGATAAACTGACTTCCAAGTTATGCATTTCAAAAATTCTAGTTGAGCCTCTGTACAGAGTTCTAAGCGGAATACAGGCAAAATATTAATACAATAGAAGTATTTTTTTACAAAAGGAGAACATTTGGTAAAAATGTTATTCTAAGTTAATTTTTTGCCAAAATATTGTATTTAAATAATTTTTTTTGTCATAATGTCCTTAAAACCATTTTATACATGTATTCTAATCTAAGTGACACTAAATATCATAAATATTATCCATTTACACGCTTTTGCAAAATCACGGTTCCAAACGTAGTCGGATACCTTAAAAGATACTCTTCGTCATATTAAAAAATATGTTTAAAAATTATTAGAATGTTTACATTAACTCAAGCAATTTACTTCGGATTAGATTTAAATGCTTAAATTATAATCTTTAGTAAAAAAAATAAGAATAATAATTTTTAAATCAAAAATATTCTTAATACCTTTTTATTCTTTCTTTAAATGTTTTGTAGAAAAATTGCGTTAATGGATGAAATAATTAATAAGCTAAGCTATAAAAACAAAAATCTTATGGCATACATAATATGTATTAAACATTTTAGGATTTATCCGCAAATGAAAATGTAGATGTAGGGAATTAATTTATACTCTTTGAAGCTTCACAACTGCTCACAGTGTTGAATAAAAGTTTATTAGTGTGGAGTTTAAAATCCACACAAATTGTAATGGACCTATTCGCGAGTCTCCTACTAATCCTCTTGGGAAAATCTATTGTTCTATTGAAAACTTCCTCCTGAAGAAGATGCAGTTTATGTAAATCAAGGGTTATATTTAAGCATTAACTTTTAGGTTCGAGAGAGAGGTTAGAAGTTAGATGATAAAAGTTAGTGATTAACGTAAAGTAGTAGAAAGCTAGTCGAGAGTGACTTGTCGATTAATTACTTAATATTTAAGATTGATAATTGACTATTTAGTCAGTAAGATATATTTGAATTAGAATAATATAGACTAGAAGTCGAATAGCTCAGAACAGAAGTACGATTACTTAGAACGGATATAACCAAAACGTTCCAAAAGTAAGTGATTCAATTCATTATTAAATATTAAATATCTCGTCTACCTCGCGTTTGCTCTAATACGTAATTATAGGTGCATTTCCTAGCCTGAATTGTTGAGACTTGTTAAAGGATTAATAAATTATATTTGTTTTGATTATAGCTGATCTTCATTCTAACCCCTGAAAACTGAAGGATGTGAGATGAAATCTATCACAGAGTCTATTGACGGCGCGTGTAGTATTATTTCCCTGTTTTAATATTCTTACTATGTTACATGAAAAGGTATTTCTTTGGTAAAATTTAAGGTACCCGAACACGTTGTAAATGACTGAATTCATTCAAGACAGATATTTTTGTTTTTTATTTTATTGAATGGAGCAATCTTTTGGCTTTACAAGACATACTTTGTTTTGATTCTACGCTACCTAGAGGCCAAGCTACAATCAATTTTATAAAGTTGGGGAAAAACCGAAGGGGGTCTTTGATCTACCAGAATTTTAAATTTAAATTGTTCAAAATCTATCATGGGAGTTTATAATCAAAATATTAAAAAAATGTATTTCGAAAAAATTTTTTCAACCTGATATTTATGCTTTTTTTTCAGAGAATGTACAAAAATAATTCTTATTGTATGAATACTTTTTGAGTTAGGTCCTGTTATTTAAATAAGGATCTCATAAAGAATGCGACTTTTCTTATAATGTTTACTCAATCAGCTCTAAAATTTTCAAATTTTAATAAAACATTAAATTTTCTGTACATTCTCTAGATAAATGTATCTAATTTGTTTGAGTAATACTTTTACTAATATAAGTTAATTACTTTTTTCTCTAATTGCTTTGAAGTTTTACAAATATATTGCTAAATTTCATTATAATTTGTTTTGGGGGAATTTAAGGAAATTTTTATTTTAAATATTGTTAGTTAAATATTAGTATTTTTGTTTTGAGTCCAAAAAAGGTTTTTATAATGTTTTTGAATTTTTTTTGTCAAAAGTACCCCCCAAACGTGTTTGGATCCCTTTAAAGGGAAATGGAAAAAGTGAAACAAAATTAATAGATAAAAATATAAGTAAAATCAAATTTCATATATAAATTAAAAGAATTTTGAAATATATCTATTTTTCCGCAATCATAAGAAATTCAATAGATTTTTCTTCATAACATATTACTTAATTTTAACAAATTCATTTGTTTGATCTTGACAACGCGAATACAAACACAACATAGGACTTTATTATTTAATAATAACACACATGGAAATTAACATAACCCATGTTAGAGCTTTTAGTATATATTCGGGATTTTTTTTTATATTTTATACTTTTCACAGAGAATTTTCATATTTTATTCAGACTTCGTTTCAAGAAAAAGGGCGCAGCTGCTATTACTTGGAAGTAGTTTTGTTTTACGTGCCGTGCTCATAAAACATTGAATCCATTGCATTGGAAACCGCATGTAGTTCTTATTTCAATGGAGTTTCAATGAAAAATAACTCTTTCATAGGAATCTGATATCAGGGAATATTTTTTCAGATAATGAATAAGAAACGTATAATGATGTTGAAAAAATTCACGAACAATTGTTCAAGTAGTAGATCTAGTATTTTTCAATTCCTACTGCTAGTTAACACTCTCCCTATATATATTTATATATCTTGTTCGCCCAAATTTACAATCGTTGATAAAATGCTTTTTACTCTCCTCCACTCAAGTTTAAATATATATTTTTGAACTTGTAGTGGGTGACACTTGATGTCAATACAGTTTTTTCAAATATTAATCCATTAATTAAATTTATTAATTAATCATAGTTTAAGAGATATATTTCAGTCGATATTATTCCTCTAAATGGCAGCACCATTGAAAAAACAGCTTTTGTTAAACTTGTGATGAAGATTTAACTAAACTTGACTAAAATCATATGCTAGTTAGACGTCAGTTTTCCTTTTACTCTGGTTTTAAGATAAATTTTTACTTATTATATTCAACTTTTATTAAAAAATGTAATTAAAATTTAATGTGTTTAAAAAGTTATTAATATTAATTTAAAAGGTGTTTTGCCACTTAATATTGTGATTCAAATATACATGTTAATATTAATTGTAATTATTTAATAAAAAGTAGCTAAAATAAAAATTTTCTTTGTTGATATAAGTAAGAATTGACTATAATTTTTTTTCTATATCACTTTTTAAATTTCAAACAATTTCTTTGAAAATCTTTGTACAGAATAGTAAGTTAATGCGATTTTTGAAACAAAAAAATAATAAGTTCAAAAATTCACCAAAAATCATATTTTCAGTAATGCACTTCAAACCATTTAAACGAAGTTTTGCACAGATCTCTAAACATTTTTCCACGATTTAAAGAGAAAAAATATTTTCGAATTTTATTTGATAACGACATAAGAAATATCTGGCATTTCAGTAAACTTAATGCCATACTCTAAGACTTTTAAAATTCAATAAACGACTATATCAAACCTTTTTTAGGTGCATGCCAAATATTTGGTGGCCCCATTTGAATACATCAAAAAATTTTCCCAAATACAGAAGGTAAAGTTTGAGAAACAGGAGACAAAAAAACAGATACACTGCTGTTCAAAAATTAAGCTCAACGAAACGAACTTTGATACATTTCTTAAGATTATGGTTATTATTTAAATGAACAATATATAAGAACCGATAATTTAAAAAAGTTATTTTTCAATCCATTACAAAATTGATTGCTTCTTAACATTGTACTTCGGCGAGGTTTAATGGCGAGGGCGATACCTGAGTTGACACCCTACTTTCTACATTTCAACACCAAGCCAATATAAGGTTTTTGAACCTCATAAATATATAATGTGTACGTCATTCCCTCTACACGGTACAGAAGAGATTAGGATATTCAACTCGACACTGGCGGTCACAATTTCGTGACCATTAGCACTCGGTTACCATGATTACCTCAATCTATTCCATTTATTAAGAGAAATTTTGAATTAAAAATACTGCATATATATATATATATATATATATATATATATATATATATAAAGTAGGTGTATTATTACAGTGTATAGTTGTACTTACTCACCAAATTTTTATAAAATTTATAATAGCATGTTTTTAAAACATCTAATTTGAAAGAGATAAATCTAATGCCAATAAACACACACAATTTAAATATTGTTTATTTTTCGTTTAATTTGTCCGATAAATAGAAACACTTACCGTAAAATCCGGCGTATAACGCACACTATGAGCACAAAAAATATTATCGAATTTTACGGTTGCGTGTTATACGCCGGGTATAAAAATCATATCTTCAAAAATAAAAAAATGGGATGAGCTTAAGTAAATTAGACTTTTATATAGATCAGAATACTGTTTATTTAAAAGAAATGAGACATACCTAGTGAACTTAGTGTTGTTCTAGAAGTATACTATATTTTTTTTCAAAACTCTGAGATAATACCTCGAATAAATTACTATAAAACATAAGAGCATTGCAAACGTCATTTTAGGTTCCTTTGTTCAAATTGGGTTGCGCGTTATATGGTGAATATTCCTAAAAAATAATAAACGTTGCTTAAAAGTATGGGTGCGTGTTATACGCCGGATTTTACGGTATTTTTTTTATATTTAATCATAATTTGCTTTTAAATTTTTTCATCAGAATAACGCAATTCTAAAAGAAAACAATGCACAAAAGATTGATAAGAAAACTAAAAGAAATGTGTAAATCTGAAATGCACGCGATGTTTATTATTCTAATACGCATGCGTGAAAATAATGAGATGCGTTTTTAAACCTAAAAATGTAAAATAATGTTTTATGCTTATAAAACTAACTTTACTTGATTTATTCAAGTTTGAGAAGTATAAAATATTCGACAGGTTAATCTTCTTATATTAAAAAAGAATTTTTAACTAGTTCTCTTTTACTATAACAAAATCATTAAGGCTATGAAATATTCATGGCTAACTTCATTTTTCAAAATCGATTACTTTAGCGTTACTTATTACGGGATATATAGATAAAAGCTTAGGGAAGAAAGTTTAAAAAAAATTCATAAGTTTTCTTTAAAACGGGGAAATAGCTGGTTGAAAATAATAGCGCTCCTATCTCCTATCACAAAATTTATGATTTTACTGATGTAGAGAATTATTCATCATGTATAGTTAAACATTAGTTTCTTTTTTGATGATTGCTGTGTATTTGCATAATTGTTATCTATTCTACAATTTCGTTTTAAACTTATGGAATAAAATTTACATTGAAAAAACTGACTTTTACAGGAAAAATGATTTATTTTTGAGCAGTAATTTTCCTTAATCAAATGTTCTATTGTTCAACCATTAGGATTGAATTTTTTTTAGAAACGTGTAAAAGAATTCATTTACGTTTTATCTTTCTCGAGATTACTATTATTTTGTGAAAAAAAAGGATGTTTTTTTTTCAATTGGACAAATGAAATCACATTGAATAAGCTCAACTTTTACTCGTAAAATTTTCACTAAAACTTTAGTTTCAAAAACTCATTTTTTCAAGTAAATGTACTATAATACCTTGATTTACGCTACCCTGACATACTCAAATTCGAAATTACGTGATTTTCAAATCCCGTCGATTCTTCTTTTTTTTTTTTCACTTTTTCATTGCTGAAACTCAGGTGCAATCAGTGCCAGGACCGAATGAAATCGGAAATGTGATTGAAGAATTTGTCGATCTTGCAGGTAAATAAATCTAGAAGTGGATAGTGAGAACAAGAACTGCTGGATTCCCACAATCAGGAGCTGTCAATTGATGGGCTCATAGAAATGCATAAGAAAGAGCAAGACATTGAAGAACTTGAGTCTTAAGTCCCAGTTCAATCACAAGATTGAATGACGATTGGTAATTTGACGGAAGACCTAATTTTAATTGAAAAAGGGGTTACAAATTTTAGAAAGTACCGATTCCAACGAAGAGAGTATTTTCTCAAAAAAACAAGGAGTGAAAAAAATTATGAGCATGCTACGAGAAAATTTTGCGGGAGAAAAAAATCTATTAGCCGATTGACTAGTTCGATGTTATAAAGCCTTCTAAATCAAAATAACTTTGGTTTACGATTTTGTATTTGAGCTATCTAAGATTTTATTAAACTTTTTTTCTCTCAATTACTATTTTTTTGTCTTCGGTACCTACTACAGTTTACATGTATTTATGTATGAAATTATACCCCGAGTTGAGTTGAGTTCGGTGTTTTATGGCGTAAGAGCCAGTTTTGGCTATACTGCGCCAAACATTCATAAGTCTGTGGTCTGGACGGGAAAAGAAAAAAGAAGAAATTGTATGACAAGATGGAGGGTCGAAAGTAGAGAAGGATCACTGGGGTAACCTGGGGTCAAATTATACCCCGGACTTATGTGGTTATCACTCAGTCCCGCCTATTGCGAAAGTTCGGAGTATTGCTGTATAATGTAATTTGGGCTCTGTTTTTTCAATTCCTACTATTAGCTCACACTCTCTATATATTTATTTATTTATCTTGGTGGAATTTTCAGTCATTAAAAAATACATTTTAAAGCGCTCAATTGAGCTGAAATTATATATACCTGATTATTTTGGATGACAATACAATAATTTATTTATAATTAATAAAAAATAATTGATTAAATCTAATTATTCAAAGAATGAGAAATACAGCCACGTTGGCATCATTTTTGGCTATTTAGCGACCATTTTGGCGACATGGGTCAAAACTTGAAAAGGTTTTTTTCTCACATTTTAAAGCACTCATTTGAGCTGAAAGTTTTCTATGCACTATTGTTTTGGGTAAAAATATGATAATTTAATTATAATTAATTAAAATGAATTGACTGAAACTAATTATTTAAAGAATTACAGATACAACCACGCTGATTTCATTCTAAGCGACTTGAGTCAAAACTTTAAAAGATTTTTTTTTTTCTCACGTTTTAAAGCATTCAGTTGAACAGAAATTTTATACACACGATTGTTTTGGATGACAATACGATACTTTAATGATAATGAATAAAAATTAATTACCACTTAATGTTGTGATTCTGTCATATGTATACGCATTTATATTAATTGTAACTTTTTAATAAAAAGTAGCTAAAATAAAAATTTTCATTGTTGATCTAAGTAGGAATTGACTTAATTTTTTTTATATTATTTGTTTCACACACAAATTGTTTTTTAATAACATCTATGCGAAGCTGCTAAACGAATCAATGTTATGATAGATTTCATAATTCTCGTTTTGGTGAGGGGACAAAATAGTAGTGCACATCAATGCTTGTGCTATTTTATTTTAAAATATCACTTTTTGTTTCACTAAGCGGACTCGGTAACCGAGAGGTCATGGTCGCGAGATCGAGGGTGAGTTGTGGAGTTCGAGTCTTGGATCCACTAAACGTGAGTGAGCAAATGAAACAGAAGTTTAGACTAGATAACATTCCTTATAGCGTTAGCTCGTCAGCTATAATAGACGGATATTCCTCAAGAAAAAGGAGAGGACTTCCTGATAAGCTTCAAGCAAAGAAGTGTGTAGTTCTGGATGATGTGCCCGTAGCCAAAGTTGGAAATCATATGCCAAAGATGGTTTCCAACTATATAAGATGTAGGAAATGCAGCAGAAAGGGACAAGTAAAGAGGACCTGCTACATGTGTGCAGAATGTCCCTTGTGCATTGCAACACGCTCCTCATCTTTTCATGGCAAATAATCAACATCAAATTTAATTTTCTATATGACGGTGAATGGGTTGCTTGGGAAGTATTCTTCCCTCCCCTAAACATTTTAAATGTAAACTTAAAAGTTTGGCCAAAATAAAATATTTTCCTTTAAATGCTATTGTTGAATCGGTAATAAATTATAAAAAACGGAGAGAACTTCAAAAGCAAAAAAAATGGGCCACGAAATGGCTTAAATGAGTATAGAATCACAAAACTGAACATTTGCTTTGCTTTTTAAATTACTTATTATAATATCTTTTTGTTATTCAGTTTAAGTAAGAAAATTTACGAGAAGGGAAAAAAAGAAATCTCTTTTTATTTAACACACTGTTAACACAAAAAGGAGAAATACCGCCATCAGACTATGTTCAAATAAACGTTTCTTAATCGGTCTGCAAATGTTTGGTGAAATTTCCTTTCCTAAGTAAGGTCTTATGTCTCTACTAAGCTTTACTGGGAGACTGGGCGTTAGATTCATGATTATTACTCTGCCTTCGGCTGAGCAAAGGCATGTAGGAATCGATATAGATGATTAATTTGCTCTGTCTGGCCCGTGATTGAATCATTCCCGCCCCCCTTACTATCAAACAAAGGGAGGGATATGTTTATATGCAGCTTCTGTACCAGTTAGCTCTCTAGGTATTTGGCCTAGAGTAGACGGGAATGAATTGGGTGTAGTATATTGGGAAAAGCCACAGCCTCTTCGTAGATATCAATCATTTATTTTGGGGCCAAAGAGGACTTTGGAGATATTGATACTTAAGACGGCTTACAGTCAAGGTTGCTTATTAATTTGTGATTTGAAGTATCTGTGATTGATAAGAGAGTTATCTTTATTGGAAAAAACAAGTTACATGTGATGAAAATATATATAGGTTCGTATTATCTAAAAAACATAAGCCAGTGTAGATTTATCCTGAGTATACCAAAATATCAGCATCTTTTCATAAAGCAATATTTCATGGGAAGTGATGAAACTACATTTAATCTCTGCCTACTTCTAATAAGGAACTTTTTAAACCTTTATCTACCAAACAGTACTTATAAGTATCGATCACTTTCAAATTACATAGAATTACCGTTTTGCACGAATACTCTGACGATACTTATCAGGAATATTGTATTGAATCCACTCTTATAATATATATGGCAGCTCAGGTTCTATGATGAGTATTTTGCGGGGAAGGCGAATAGTTTTATAGAAGAAGTTGCGTTTTCAGCTAACAATTTGATCGGATTGCGAAGATTGTCATTTTTGTTCCGAAAAAGAAGTTAATGTCAACAGGCAAGTGTCTTATTATTATTTTTTTTGCAAGTTAATGAAGACCTTAAAAACGATTTGACTATTCTATTCTAAGTTCACAGTGTACATAATTAATTTTGCAGTTGAATATCTTTAATTAATTAATTAGCTTCAATGGATTATATAAAATTTCCCAAATTTGAGTATTTTGAGATCAATCACACACTCGCGTTTGTTCGTAATACTTCTTTATGAACTTCATTATTTTGAACTAAAATGCAAACTGTTTTGATCGCTGGCGTGCCCAAAATATTGTGTTAATCGTTCCTTACAGAGCTCACCATCCATGGTCTAGATGGTTACACCTATGAATTGGTTTCTAATATTGTGGGACATCCGTGCTCTGCAAAAGGCATAGTTAAGCCAATATGCAAGTTCTTTAAAAAGAAGGAAGATATCTGACATTAATACATACTTTTTTCAATCTTTAATTAATTAATTAGTTTAAACGGACTAAAATTTCCCAAATTTGAGTATTTTGAGACCAATCACTTCGCATTTGTTCGTAATACTTCTTTATGAACTTCGTCATTTTGAACTAAAATTCAAACTGTTTTGATCGCTGGCGTGCCCAAAATATTGTGTAACGTGCCATTGGCTCACCATCCCTGGTCTAGATGGTGCCACCATGAATTGGTTCTTAATATTGGGGACTTGCCGTGTCTGCAAAGGCACAGTTGCCAATATGCAGTTCATAAAAAGAATGAAGATATCTGACATTAATATACATTTTTTCAATCTGTAAAAATAGTGAAATGCTACTTTGCTTTAACATAAGGAATACAAAGTCTAGGGAAGTTATCTATTCCTGTTGTTAAATTCATGATAAATTAAAACAATATTGCATTTTTCGCCTCCAAACTTCTAATATAATGCCATTTATTATTCTAATTATATTTTGAAGGAGGCGAATAATGTTTAATTACCATCAAAACACACATACACGAAGAAAATAAAGTACCACGTTCCACATTCATAATCTTTTTTAAAAAAATAATTCGGTACCTTTATTCTATCTTCCATGCTAATAGACTTGTCAGCGTATGTTTGCTATGAAAATGCAATTAGATTTTTTAAAACAAGTTTTCTCTTTTACTCAGCGTTTCCCTGGATAATTCCACCTTCATTTTTAAGAGAGAACCGTGTCATTTATTTTAGGTGCGTACTCGCTCCGTTAATTAGTTTTTTTTATTTAATTTAAGAAGGAGACTTTTTTTTTACCTGTCAGGAAATGCATTTAGTATGTCATCTTTCAGCAGTTTCGAAAACAAATAAAAAAAGAATTGGATTATTAAAGGAATTTGTGAGGCATTTTGAATGTATTTTTTTGTTTTGTTTTGTTTTGGTTCCATTATTTCGAGTTAAGTTCGATTCTTTTTGCTTGTGTGAAATGTCGCCAACCATAAAATATCATTCTATTTCCAAAAAAAAAACTTACTTAAAATTTATGTTTTTGTTTTTCCTATTCTTCTTTTAAATGTTTTTGAGATTATAAAGTGAAAATATTTTTATTTGATTGGAATACTTATATGTGTATTGGATGTGCTTATTTTTAATTCTACTGTTGGATTATATATTCACAAAAACAAAACAAAAGAGCACGTTCACAAAAAACATTTATTAAAAAAATTGTTATGAACAAAATTTTTTACAGTTTTTTTCCTTGGAAAAGGTACATTGAAAAACTATATATATATATATATATATATATATATATTTTGGTTAATTTTTCCCTTTCCCCATTTTTTGGGAAAAAAGTTTTACCCTCATTGTGCTCTTTTTTCAGTTTATATTTCTTTGATTTTGGACCCCCTGATTAGTTTTTTCGCTTATTGGCTAAACCAAAAAAAGCAAAAAAGGGAAAGGGTTTGGGTTTTCCCATCAAGTTTAGTTTAACCCCCCCCCTTAAAGGGGCCCCAAAGGTCTAAAAAATGATTTTTGATGTACAAGGCTCAATTTTTAATTTTTGTTTCTTTGTATTTCTTACTTTCTTTTACATATTTATTTATTTTTTGTTTTTCTGAATTTTTATATTTTTCTTCGATTATATATTCTTTCATGCTTTTAGATGTATTTCATGTTTTTCCGTTTACTATATAATAAACGTATAAATCATCAACTCCACCGATGCAAGAAATATCAATTGGCATTTCGTCCGGAATGTCACAAAACTAAACTTATATGGCAACAATCTCAATATATGTATATTCACCTTTCTGTATACAAATTCAAGTCCAGAAGAGCTTTAAAAGTTACCACAGTCGTATTACATTAAGCTGTGCGCGATTTGGAGAAAAAAACACATTATTATATTTTATTTAAAGCAAAATACTTTCGAAATTTAATACCTATTAAATATATTTAAAGCTTCTGATTCCTTAATAAATTAAAAGAGAAACTAATTACTATAAACTGGAAGAGATAGTTTAGTTTTTAGAAATATAGATGTATCTTTTATATAAAATATATGAATGCACATTACATTCAATAATAAATTCCATTAAATTAAGGTGAACAAACAAATTAATTTTTTTATTCGTGAAAAATGTAAGACTTATTTAATTTTAAATCCAATTAAACCCATGAAAGAAGTATTTAAAATTTAATCAATTTTTATATGAATATGTACACTCATGTCTAAAATTAAGATCACAAGCATGGTTCTCGTCATACTTCAAAATTGTTGGCAGTGAAGTGGAAAGAATTTTTTTTAAAAGAACGGATAGTACAAAATAAAATTGATAGAATTTGTATTTTATATATTTTGAAGAACAGGCAGTCCAAAAAGTACAACATAAAATTTCGGTTTTATGAAAAGAAGTTATATCATGTAAACTTTTGCATAACTAGTGAATTGAGACCGTTTAAGCATCTGGGAATTTTGCCTGCAGTTTTGTGAATATTGCATTAAAACAAACAAGTTAGCCTTTTTGCAGAGAGAATGAGTTCTTCTAGGAATTTTGCCTGCAGTTTTGTGAATATTGCATTAAAAAACCAAAAAGTTTTGCCCCCCTTTTCAGAGAGAAATTTAGTCCTTTTTAGGAATTTTGCCTGCAGTTTTGTGAACATTGCATTAAAACAAACAAGTTAGCCTGTTTGCAGAGAGAATGAGTTCTAGAATTTTATATGATTCCTTGGGAAAAAGAGAGCCATTGGAAGGCTTGTAGCTGAACAGTCTCAAGTGGAGGTGGCTCGATGTTTGGAAGTGGAACCGAAAGTGGTATCAGGGCTGAGGAATTAATTCCAAGCATGTCACCAAGTAGGTAAAAAAAGCGTTTCAGTACTTTTTAACATTTATTGCGTTGAAAGAATGCCCCATCTGAATAGTTACAGGAAAAAACATCCGATACTTTTAATAGCTTCCTTAGTATGAATTATTTTTTCAAACAAAACTTACTGTAGAAATGATAGAGCGCGATAAAGCGGAAGACGTAAAAACGCCTGGATCGGACCGATTTCGGCGGTGCGGGAATTGATAGAGAAATAGCTGAGGTTATGAAATGTGTTGTAATGTACTTTGTACTATTCACTAATCAGTACTCATTTGTCAAAAACAGTCATTTTGGTTATTTATATTGAAGAAAATTTTTTTATATATTTTGAGTCTGAAATCATCTAACTAAAATTAAGTATTTTTCACTTTTTGAAAACTCAACCCCTTTGTGGCAATATTAAATTCTGAAATTATTATTTAAAATAATTTTTCTTCTTGTCTCCGGACCATAGAACAGTGATTCCTAAACTTTCGATCACCGCAGAACCCCCTCCCCTCCTTATGTATCAGCCTGTCATTGCAGCAGACCCCTCAAGAATTTGAGCACGTTTCCCTGACTCCCAACAGAGTCGAGTGTTTTAAAAATTGTTCAATAATCCTAATACTGTCTCTGCTGCTTATACAGAGTGGCCGCGGTAGCCGAGTGGTATAGGTATCGGATCGCGGCTTGCCTTGTCACGAGTTCGAGCCCAGTACCACGGAAGATCCGCCGTGTAGGGCAGCGATGCCTGTTAAATCTGTCAAGAGCTAAAACGTTCTCCCGTTGGATTGGTGTGGTAGTTAGGAGAGGGGGGAGGTGCCAGCTCACACACAGGTTCCGTCCACATCACTTGACCATGGCTCAAAATTACGCGATCCGTCGCCAAAAGCCCTCGTGTAGCTGAACAGTGCGACGTTAAAAAAATTTTCAATCAATCAAGCTGCTTATACAGACTATTTTTAACACTTTTTTTCCTTTCCGAAAAACATCTAATTAAAAAGGGTTTTAGTTGCAAACAATAAAAACTTTTTAAAAAGAAATATTGGGGCCGTGTAAAATTTTTCATTGGGCGCAATTTTGTGATCAAGTCTAGGATGGCATATCTTTCAAATTTTCCACAAGGCTTTTCCAAAAGAGGAAACTTAACATTAAAATACCCCTTTTGTGGACCCAATTTGAAAGTGTTGGGGGCCTCCCGGGGGGTTTTGACCACAGTTTAAGAACCTCTGCCATAGAACATCTTTTCCGCATATGACGTGTTCTTTTCTCCAAACAACCGCGATCCAATAAAATGTATAATTAAATTTAGTCTTAAATCATTATTTATAGATTTTTAATAATAAAAAACAAAGTCCAGCTTCACACACACACACACACAGAGTTAAGTAAACGTTTTAAGAAACTCCCATTTAAATCGGCATTGCGAATGCAAACCACGGGTATTATATATCTCACCATTTTCAGTAACAAATAATTATCCTTGGTAAAAAAATATATGACATGTCCTTTTCCCTCTTAAATGATTGATGAGAATTTTCAATCTTTCTGAAAGTTTCATCTTAGAGCATTTAATTTTATATACTGAGAAGATTCAGTCCATTTTTCATACGGAATCTAGTCTCTAATCTTGGAAAGGGTGGAAAAAGAGTGATGATAGCATTGTTTCTTCAAGGTGTATTTTTCGTTTGCAACAATAGGTTAAAATTCATATTTATTATTCACAACACTCAGGATTCAAATTGCACTTTTTAAAATATGTAAATTTCAATGAGATTGCACTTAATAGTTATGCATTTTTGTTGCATTATAATAAAGAGTAAAATAAGGTTCTACTGTTCGAAGAAAATTAACTTGGCTATGAATATCTTTATACATTAATTACATTTTATCTTTAGGTTCCAACTTGAGGATTTAGAAGTGTAATGAGAAAAGATAATAACTGATTGCTGAATTTTTATGAGTTCGTTCTAATATACCCGAAGAATTTATTTGAGATTAATAAAACGCTTCGATTGAAAGGATTGGGAACATAAGATTAAAGATACATTACAATTATATTTTATGCATCAGTAAAAATAAAATATGCATGATTTTTAGAATTTGAAAAAATATAGCTAATAAGTTTACTGCATTTTAGTTCCATGGATGGTGTGTACATTACTTTACTTTAGTTACTTTAAAACACATAAAATATCCCTAATGTATAATGTTAAATATTAAGTTTAATGTAAAAGTTTTATATGTTATTCGTTCGTTTTATGTTCGTGTTTTAGGTGGAGATGATTCTATTGATAAGACGCAAGGGGAACAAAGATGTCCTATTCAAATTGAATCACTATAAGGTTTATTCACCATTGATCGACATATAGTAATTAAAAAATTTTTTTAATGCTAAAAGACAATTAGCTTCCTCGATGTGCTGCAAAGAGGATGAGCAAACTAAATCGGGGGAGGGGGTCTTCAAACATTTTTGATTCATTAAAGTGCTTGGGGGAAACCTTATTTCTAATCATGAACAACAAAATATTCACAATCTAGTAAGTAGCACATATAAAGAAGAATATTTTAATATTCTCTTATAATATATATAAAAAACAACAAGTAATACAAAAACATTATTTAAGTCAATTCCTAGTTAGCTCAACAAAGAGAAAATTTTTATTTTAGTTATTTTTTATTAAGTAATACAATTAATATAAATATGTTTATGCATATGACAGAATCACAACATTAAGCAAAATAGAAAGCGATTTTCCTTGCAATTTTCCTTTCTATATATGATGTTGAATATTATTATTTTTGTTTGTTACTACTTATTCATTCATTACATTTACCTATCCAAATAAAATAGTGTAGTAAAAAGAAATCCCATTCTCAGAAATTAGGCCATCGTAGGTGGGATTTGAACCCGCGACCTTTGAGATTATCCAAAGAGCTACAGGGACACAACGGGTGGTTTTCCTTTTTATTTGGAATATTATTTTGATTTGTTACTATTTCTTCAATAATTAAATAGAATTAAGGAATTAATATTTGAAAAAATTGTATTAACATAAAATTCCATCCACTACAAGTTTAAAAAATGTACTTGAACTTCAATAGATGAATAGAAAGTATTTTATTAACGATTGAAAATTTGAACACACACACACATACATATACATATATATATATATATATATAGAAAGAGTGAACTAATAGTAGAGAGAGGAATTGGAAAAAGTATTTCAAAATAAATTTGTTATGTATAACTATAATTTTCAGTTTTAATGATTGGCATGAGCTTGCTTTGTTTTGGGCAGAAGTTTAAAGTCGGGTTGTATTGTCATTATTTGTAAACATAATTCATGTTCAGCCTCTAATTTGTTCTTCAGACATGTGTTGAAAAGGGCTCTTCGCTCAAATATGTAGTAATCAAGGACATTGAGGTTTTTATAATCTTTGAAGATACCTAAGGGTATTTATAATCTTTGAAGAAACCTAAGGCTATTTATAATCTTTGAAGAAACCTAAGGGTATCATGTGTAAAATTTTAACTAAAAATCATGATCTCATTCAGATCTGCAATTTATAATAGAATCTGTAGATATAATTCAATCACTAGTTCTTGTTCTATCATTAAATACTGATTTTTATTGAAATATTCAAATGGATTTTTAATTATTTCAATACTGAATCCGTTTTCGATCCATTTTGTACACACAATTGTAATTTTTTTCCCCAATTTTTTACTTTGCCTCGTGGAACTCCTGGATATACCTCATGGAACCCCAGGGTTCCATGGAACACAGATTGAAGGCCACTGAACGAAGCCATTAAAAATACTTTTGTTGAAATCTTAATATTGTTATGAAATGCTTAATCTTACTAAAATCATTAGAAAACATTAGAAAGATCGAAATGAACAATTAGTTACTGTTCTTTATCTGTTACTTTTCTAACCTTTTAGGACACATTTTAATGGAAATCATATAAATATTGTTGTCTTTGTTTAAAATAAGAACTATTAAAATTCTTTCAATATTCATATTAAATTAAAATAATTTAAAGCATAAGAATTTATAAAATGGTTGCTAAATAGTATTTTTAGATCTATACTTTATATGTTTAAATCTATATTTAAATTTAAGGAATGTGGAAGAGTATGTTTAGTTATAAAGTTAATTATTATACTTTATAGCCAATGTCTAAATAGCATTTTAAGCCTTTAATTCGATGCTACATTAATTACATCATAGGTTCCCAACCTTTTTTGAACTGGCGCCCCCTTTTCTAGTGAATATTTCGATACCGCCCCCTTTCACTCCAGAGAAATAAAAGCGTACGCAATGCATGGTGAAAATAAGAATTAATTTTTAAAAATATTTTATTACTAATAGAATATTTTTTTTAAGCCCCCAAGTTTTTTTACTTGCAACTCTGAAATAGCTATTGCCACGAATATATAATTTTAAATACATACAATCAACATAAGGAAACAAATATTAAAGTTTACTTTTGTTAGTACATAATCAGTGTGTTTTTTTTTAGTCTTTTTTAGAGTATATTTGGTTATCTGATCATTCTCCACCATACCATCTCCCCCCCCCCGTAACTTACTCTGCTTTTTACTGTTTCAAACCTAAAACAAAAGGGCGTTATCGCCCACGCTGAGAACCTATGAATTGCATTATTAGTGAGATGTTACATTAAATTTTTCTTATGAAACATTTTGTTACAGTTGACCTTTCGAAAAACAACTCCAGCATAACGAATATGATGAGATTATATATTTGTTGTTGTTATTCTAATGAGTTAAATTGTCTGTAGTTTGTCCCATTAACTAGGTTTAATACTTGAGAAGAAAATCTATGAATAAGAAGATATTCTCCTGGGTGATTCCGTACCATTAATTTTTTAATGCAGAATCTTATGTTAGGAAAATATCATAAATACTTTAATCATTTCTTATAAAAATATTTGTTCTTAAATATACATATACATAATTATGCTAGATGTTTTAACTGTCAATTCTTTTTGTTCCACTTTGCAAAATAAAATGTTTATATTCGTGAAATATGAATTTAAATTCCCAAATGCTTCGTATTAATCACTGGAATGTCTTAAGGAGTACTTTTCGGTAACAAATGCGCTTTAGAATGATATTTTCGGTAAACTTATTTATCTCACTAAGCTTCCCATGAAACCTTGTAAAAGTCTACATCAGATATAAAAAGAAATTCCCTATTGTTATTCTGTTTAAAATTTACTAAGTTTGATTTTGAGAGCTGTAATGCGATATTAGACAACGGCAAAACGAAATTGGAAAACTTATAGCAAAATGAAAGCAAAAATGTTAAGAAATAAATTCTGAAGCATATAATTTAAATAAATAGAGAAATGAATCGAGTTTTTATCTCTCATCTTAAAAGTACTTATTTAGAAACGATAGAAGAAAGGGAATCGAAATATTTATTATCTTTCATTCGAATAAATAACGCAAAAGATTTAAACAATTGGTTTCACTCAGAAACCTATTCCTTAAATTATTCCAATACGTATTATTTTATTTCTGAGTATGAAAATGAACAAATATTTAATCAAATTGAAAGAATTACTTATCTTATGGAAGTATGATATGCATCAAACTTTATTTCTATTTTAACAGAATGTATTTTCTTTTTATTCGAGACAGTAATACATCTGAAGACTACCATGAGAAATATCATAGAACAATGTTATTTTAAAATGTGATCATGAAATTGATTCAAGAGAGCGTATATAAATTCTTATTACAAAAGCATTTTCTGCTTAATTTAAATAAATGTTAGTCATTGAATAAAAGTGTTAGGAATATATTACCAAAACATTAAAACACATGATATTTAAATCAAGTCTTAAGCTTTGTGATAATATATAAATGCGCTTCTTTTTCAATAGAAATTTGAATTACGAATACAAAAATGTGGAAAAAATTCAGTTAAGGACTATTACTTATGTATATTATCTAAATGCGATTTTGTAAAATTATACTAAATCAGTCAATAAAATTTCGATGCATATTTCTTCTTATTTTTTTTCCAATTAAGATTTTTCTCTTAAAACCTGAAATAATTTCCAAATTTCCACCATAATACCAGTATAAGCTTGCAAGCAAAATATATATTCCTTAGTCTTGCTTGAAAAGAAATAAATGCTACTGAAATAAATACAAAAAGGTATAAAATAAATATATGCAGGAGATGATGATAAAATTCTTAGGCGTATTTTAAAAAATAACTTCTTCCATATTTACATTTCAGTAGTTCTTAAATATAAATTTTACTTTTAGCAAAAACGAAAATACATTGCTAATTACAAATCAATTAATGTATCTAATTAGAATTATATTCATTTTTATATTTCTGATTTTTATTTTCAATTTCCAAAGATAATATAGTTCCCTTTACATTTTTAAATACAACAAAATATATTTCTCAAAAATAAAAAAAATTCTCCTACTAAATATAAATTATATCTTGAAAATAACTTTGTGTATGTGTTACCTATGTATTTAATGGGATTGTTTTTGTACCAAAGTAATTTCGCAAATTGAAAAATTTTGAATTCAGCTTTCCTTATGAATAGAATATAAAAGCTGAACATTTGATTTGTCAATTCTTATATAGTCTTTAAACTTTGTGAAAAATCATTAACTTTTTCAATAGAATCCTATCAAACTTTGACAAGCAAGTTTACTCTTATAAAATGTTGCCTAAAGACACAAACGTTAATGTAAAATGAACCCAAGTAAAACACTGAATTTCTAATCATTTAAAGGGAAAAAAAATATGGCGAATAACTAAGTACCATAAAATTTAAAGCAGCAAATTTCCTCATTTCAGTTCTAATTTCATAAATATTCTAAAGAGTTTTATTGATTTATTGAATTGATTCCATTGAAAAGGGTTTTGGATGCACAAAATATTATCTTCTTTACCGCATCATAGAATGAAATGCACTTGAAGAAGAGATTGAGAATTCTTTAGTTAAACATTTGAGTGCTCTCGGACAAATGCATTAACGGAAAAAAACCCGCCAAACATTTAATTTGGCGAAAAAAACTAAAAAGCTTTCGTGCTGGAATACGGAATAGAATGAATGGAAACTCCACATTTTAATATCACAGTCACGTATCTTAATGTACAGAGTTTTATTTAGACTATAGTAGATTTAATTAATGTCTTCAAACTTTTTTCCTGAATATCCAATTCATGGTTTTGTTCATAATATCCTTTTATTAAAGCAGCTACATTTTTCCTGAATAGAAATGAATTTATTTGATACCTGTACTCAGTTCCTTGTCACACTTGAATGTCACGGTTTTGAAATTGTCTGGTATATGTTAGCTTTGTTAGAAAAGGATTTTGCAAATGCTAGATATTTCAATGTAAGAAATATGAATTTGAAGTATAAAATAATTTATTTCAATAATTTTAGTTGAATTCGCATTAAAGTGCAATGAATTCGTGTTTCTAATATATGCTCTAAAACTGTATATTTTTTTAAAGCATAGTTCACTGAAATAGTATGAAATTCAGAGTTAAAAACTTCTTTGCAACAGCTCTTGTCTTAGTAACTGTAAATGACTGTACCAAGCAGCAGAAGCGCCCTCTAGCGACTACACATCTTCAGTGGAGGCCAGGTGAAGAGAAAATGTAATCATAATGATAAACCATCTAGATTCTTTGCCCATTATTTTTTGCTTAAGATATGTGTTGTCTTTTTGTTATTGAACTTAAATTAATACGTAATTGTTACACTACAGAGGAAACTCCATTAAACTCAAAAGTGAGTTTACCACATTGAGTTCAATCTTAATTATCCAACGCTCTACATTAACACCGAATTTACTCGAATCTAAGCCTCACTTTTTCCCCAATGTTAATGCTAATGAAAATCGGGTGCGGCTTAGAATCTAAGGGAAAAAATTTTTTTGGAATTAAATTATGCCTTTTCTTTTAATTTTCTTTTTAAATATACAGTCGCTTATATAGCAATTTTTTTTGGAACCAAAAAATTTTCACGATTTCCTTCGTAAAATAGCCCCCTCTATGTGAAGTGCATTTTCTATATAAAGAACTTTTTTTTTTTTGGATTCAATTTTTTTTCTCCTTTTTTTTTAAAGTTTTTTGAACATTTCGAGTTATTCTTTTTAACACATTTTATGGTGGTCATAAACTTGAACTGGTTTCATTAGATTTTACCCTCGCCGAGAGAAAATAGAGTTCGGGACGTTTCACAAGGTAATCTTAACCCCCATTGTCCAGTTCACTAGAAACTTTTTTCGATACCCCCTTTCACCCTAAATACTAGTGTCCCAGTGCAGTTATAAAATAATTATTTTTAAATATTATTTATGCTTTCAATTATGTCCTTAAATTATTAATTTTAATATAAAATTATTTTCTTAATATTGAAAATAAAGGTTTCAAAATTTTTTTTCTTGTTTTCCTTGCATTTTTTTTTCTTCCTTTCTTTTTGATGGGCAAGATATATAAAAAAACATATTTTAATTTTAAAAAGTGTGAATAATTACTTTTGTAATATATAGTTTTAAAATTTTAAAAATTTTGTTTTTACGGGGTTTATAAAACATATTGAAAGATAAACCCCTTACTAACGAATTTTCCATATAGGAATTTTTTTCGGTTTTTAGTGATTCTGTTAAAGGGGCCCCGTTTTTTAAGTCATAAAAATGGGATAACGATAAACCACTTTACACTGATTTTCACAAAATATTGTTGAAAATTTTGGGGTGGGTTTTAGAATCGTTAATACGTAAAATTTTTCAATTCTTTTTTTGCATCTACTTGCATCATTTTTTTATAATTATTCATTTTAACATTATTAGTAATGTACTATACACAGTGCAGTATGATATCTTGAAACGGTAAATTGTGAAGAAAATTTTATTTTTGCGGTATAAAAATTTTACAAAACGGAACACTATATTTCCGAGTATAACCAAATTTAAAAACGACAGGTAATCCTTCCTTCCCCAAAATTTTTCCCCCAATTGAAACCGTATTATGGAAAAAAAATTCCCCCCAATTTAAATAGTTGTGAAGCGGGTAAAAGAGGTAGAATATTTCCCACTAAGTTTGGAGAAAGTAGGACGCCAACTTATTTCTGGTATCCATTTGAGAAATTAGAACATTTGTTCCCATTAATTTGTTCTGATCTTTGCACTTTCATTCTTCCTTTTATCAATTCCGACTACTAGTTCACTTCTCTCCCTATATATTTATTTATTTACATATACATCTTGTTCAAACTTTTAATCGTTTATAAAATACTCTCTATTCATCCATTAAAGTTCAAATACATCTTTTTTTTAACTTGTAATGGATGACACTTGATGTTAATACGGTGTTTTCAAATATTTTTTAATTCATTAATTAAATTAAAAAATGAATAAATGGTAACAAAAAAAAATAATAATCCAACAGCATATATAAAAAGGAAAATCGTGCGTTGTGCCCCTGTAGCGCAATGGATAGCGCGTTGGACTTCTAATTCAAGGGTCGTGGGTTCAAATCCCACCTGAGAAGACCTTATTTCTGAGAATGTGTGTTTTTTTCTTTTCTGTTTTATTTGAATAATTAAATTTAATTTAAGAATGAATAGTAGCAAAAAAAAATTGTCCAACACCCTATATAAAAAGTAAAATGGAAAATTGCAAAAAAAATCACTTTCTATTTTACCACCTAATATTGTGATTCTCTCTGTATATACATATTTATACTACTTGTAACTATTCAATAAAAAGTAACTAAAATAAATTTTTTCTTTGTTTACCGAAGTAGAAATTGACTAATTTTTTTTTTACTTATTTATTACTTGTTATGCTTAACTCACCAATTCTAAAAGGTTCTTAAAGATTAATTTTACTAACTTTAGAAAAAAACCACTTAACAAAAAAACTTCTGATATTAGTTACTTTCACAAAATTCGTATGTTATTGTTTTTTGCTAAAAATATCATTTTAATATAAGTCAAAAAAGTATTATTTCTAAAAAAAATTATACAAAACTCTTAATATTTTACTAAATAATAATAATAACATAAAGTTTATAAATCGGAAATATCTTTGGAATCTATTCAAAAAATGTTTTACTTATGTATTTAATTTTCCATACATTAATAAAGTTTAAATAAGGATATCCCTGAGATCCCCCAGGATTATCTGGAAAACATTGACCAAAATAATAAATAAATTTGAGAATTATTTATCTTTTTTTCCTGCAAAATGCTTAACTTTATTTTTAACCCCCCACGTTTTTTCTTTTTCCCCACCAACAAACAAAAAGAAAAACATATTTTTTTAAAAAAAAATATCAAAACCTTTCTGTTATTTTCATTTTTTAATTCTTTTTTTCCAAAACGAAAAAAGTTTTAAACATAAGATGTTTACGGAACTGTGGGGAAAAACACTTGTTCTTTAAACGGAAAAAAAGAAAAAATTTTTGTATTTAACAAGTTGAAAAAAAAACAGCAGATTTGAACAACAACCCAAATTCCGGACAAAAGGGTTTTCTTAATTTTCCCCTTTTGGGATATTATATCTTTTAGCGAAAAACAAATTTTTTTTCACAACAATGGAACACATCACGTATTTGTACTTAAAGAACCATCTGCCTTTTACAAGAGCCAATTAGAGAACAGATAGTCTTAGCAGGAAAGCGACATCTATCGACAAATACGTTGTTGCATAATGATTACTTCAAAGTTACTTTTGAGCTCTCGTTATTAATGAGGATTCAGGAATTTGGATTGTAGAATTGGAAATATCCGTAGAATTTATTCTAAGAATATGGAAGCTTAGGAATGAACATCAAAGGCTTCGTGTCTTTTCTTTCTCGTGAAGCATTTATCTGTAATTCAAATCTCTTGAGAATTTAAATTCTTCGAGAGTGTTTTAGTTTCACTTTGAATTGGCGATCACAGAAGGATTGGGAAGCAATTAAATTGAACAGCAGATAATTAACGAAAATTAGATGTATTTTTAAAGAAAACTCATTAACTAGTTTTGAGAAATCAATTATTTGTATTTTGTTTGTTTTGTTGTTTTTTGATTTGTATTTGCTTCCCAGAATTTTTGTCAGATAATTGATAACAATGTAATGGATAAATGAGATAATATTGTTAAATTTAAAAAAAAAAAAATAAATTGCTAATCGTCAATAAATTATTTAATTTTTTTGTATGACTTTTCAAAATGGATAAATTAAAAAAAAAAGGATTTTGAAAGATAATTTTCATTTTTAAGATAGAATGATAAATGGTGGCTTATTTCTTTTGATGATCACTTTCGCAGTCATTAATCTACAGGAGGATTTTTTTTTCAAACTGGCACTATTCACAGCCACCGTAGCTTGATTTAACAACCGCAATGGCACCAAATTTGGTATTTAGTGGATGTTTGAAATAAATAAAATTAGCGTGATATTGATTAATTTAAATTTACGCCACAGCTTTTATTTACAGTATATTCATTGAAGTTATTAAACTTATTGTGGAGATTATTAAGAGTTCAAATGATGTTGTTTGTGAGGGAGGAGTTTGCGTCCGTTCTCAGCAAAATTTTCAGACCATTTCTCGCTCTCTCACTAACCTTTCTAGTTTTTCGGAGATAGGGTCGGCGTCTTTATCCTCAAGTTACATCCGGTTAATGGGCGGAGTAGGGGTTTCTCGTAGTGTCAACGGCTGCCAGGGTGATGTCCAAGACAAGACCGTGCAAATATTTTAGGGTGAACATACCATTGCACGTGTGGTGATCAAAAAAAAAAAGAAGCCGATTTACACTTTTGGCGGGAAACGTTACAACAACTAAAAAATGATACACATGGAAAGTAAGATCCAGTAAAAAATAATAGTTCCAAAAATCGCCAATAGGGGTATTTATGACACTGTGCAAAACGTGTTACAAAACAGAAAAAAATTACATTAACCTAATGAAATGTTAAGTTTTAATTCACTAATTTCACTTCTTCGATGAGGAACTCGACCACATTCAATATGACCTCCATTCTCAAAAATAACACCGTGAATTCTCAGACATATCCTAGCAACATATCACAAGAAATATTCCACACTGTGTGTGATAGGTTAACCTGTAATGGTTCCCTGCGATCCCGAGCTTAAGGGGTTTAAAATTTGATATCACTTCTGACGTAACTTCGTTTTTCTGGGAAAGGTTTTGGCTCTGTTTCTTCAAAATTTTTTCATTCCTTTAAAGCATTGCCTCCTTACCAGTTTCTCGGGGTTTTTAAACCCCACAACAAGGATGATTAAGATTATCTTTTACCAAAACCAGATCGATAATGGGGGAAATATTTTATTTTGTGGTTCCCTTGGGATACCCCTCTCCCCTATTCACGGACTACACCTAAGGGAATGAATAAAGCACCCAATAGTCATAATAAAATCGTTTTCTTGGGGTCTTAATTTATATAAATACAGCCAACATTCTAGGAAGAATTGATCACGAGTGAATAGACGCAACAGTTATTAAAAACCAAAAAACGAATTATATTTATATATACTTTCCCAACCCTTTAAAATTTTCCGCACTTTCCTTATAGTTTAAAAATAAAAGCTTACGCTTTTTCATAGGTAAGCAGCTACGGAGGGTAAAAAAATCAATTAAACCCTTTTAAACAGGCTGGTTTTGGCTTAGGGAATGCTCCGCTGGTCTCAGACCCACTTTTTTACTTATTTACACGGCACGGGCCAACCCCCAAAAATTTAAACCCCTTTTTTGACTTTTTCTCACTTCACTTTAAAATCACCCAGCATTATTCCACTTAGCGATTTTGCGAATGCTAACCTTCCCTATATTGATTCTAATTTGCTAAACACGTTTTCTTCTTGAGTTTTGGAAAAAAATTGCCATTCTGGCTCCAAAGAATCCTAAGAGGACAATTAGTGGAAATCGCGGTAAAGTCACAATTTGAGTGGCTATTTGAGAATACCATTCTTCGGAGCTTTCTACATGTTTTGTAGACTAAATTATTGGAGCATACGGAAAAATAAATTTAGGATTTGCTTTGTCCCCGTGTTTTTAAATTTTGATTTTTTGGGTTTTGGGGAAAAAAAAAAGCGAAAATGCACCTATCGGAAATTTTTAGAGTTTTTTTTCAGAATATTATTTTTCATAATTATTCTGCATTTCTAATTTGGTGCCAGTGCGATTGTTAGATCGAGCTATAGGCGCCTATGAATAGAATTTATTTAAAAGAAAATCTCCCTGAATATGTTCCTAACATCTCGTGGAAATTACAACAGAAAAAAAAGAACACTCATTCCGAACATTTTTTGTTAGCTTTACAAAATCATACCAAAGAAAACTTTCTTTCAATTTTTATGAATTTTTTTTTCCGAAAAAAATGGAGGCATAAAAACTACAAAATTTTCCTTTTCAAGTTTGGGGGGTATTTTTTGTCTTGGGGTCCCTTGGGAAACGGAAGATACCGGGTACCATTTTAAAATATTAAATTTAGTTAAAAGCACTGGGAAGGTTTTTAAAAGGGGTTTTAAATGATATTTTTTGTATATTTTTGGGATTGATTAAAATTATATAAAAGTTTTTAAAATAACAAAAAAAATTTTTTGGGGGGAAAATTTTAAAAAATGAAATAAAATGACCTTTTCAAAAATTTCTTTTGGAAAAATGTTCTATTATTAAAACCCCCGAATAGCCGACCCGACAGGGGGTTTAATTGAATTTTTGAAAATATTCCCCTTTTTTTAATGAATTTATCCATATTTTATTTTCCAACAGAGGGGAAATTTTGGAAGCCAAATTTTCAAGGGGGTAACGAAAAAATGAATTTTTCAAAAAACCCGTTAGCTCCTAAAAAACTTTTTTCCTTTTTAATAAAAAAAATATTATTTTTTAAAATTTTTTATAAAGGAAACATTTTAAAAAAAATTTTAACATTTTTTTAAAATATTGTATTTAAAAAATTTTTTTTGTCTGTCCTTAAAACTTTTTACAGTATTCAAATCTTGAACAAATACATAAAATTTTATTAAATCTTTTGCAGGGTTCCAACTATTTGGGCCTTTAAAATTCCAAATATTAAATAGTCCAAAAAAAAATTTCCCATAAAGTAATTAAAAAAATAGTGGAATTTTATAATTTATTTATTTTAAATTTTAATATCATCTATATTACAATTTTTAAATAATTTAAAAGATTTGAAATTTAATTTTTTTTTTTGTCTTGGGGCCAAAATCTTTTGCACAGATTTTTTTTAAAATAGGTTTTAATAATTTTAACAAAATTTAAAAGTTTTTCCTACTACAAAAAAAAACCTTTTTATTTTGAATAATTTAAATTTGACTTTAATAAGTTTTTTAGAGAAAAAAATCCCTTCTATAAAAACGAAAATTTTTTTAAAAAAATTTGAAAAAAATAAATAATGTATGGGAATATTTTTGAGTTTTTCAATTTTATTTTCATACAAGCAAAAAAGCAGGTATTAACAATTTTTAAATTTTGTTAGAACCTTAAAGGAAAATTTAAAATCACTTTTTATTTTGAACCAATTTTAGTTGTTCTAAAATGCTTTTGCTAATCAAAATTTTAATATTATAAAATAGGGGTAATACAATATTATTATTTAACTAAGAACTAGTAAAGTTTTTTAGACAATTGTAATTACTAATACTTAAATTTTAAAATCATAGTTTAAATTTTTGAAATACATGCAATCAATCTTTAAAATTGAGTTTTATACTATAGCTTTTTCAGGAGAAAACCCCACAGTGCATCATTATTTTCAGATATTTCTACCGAACAAATTTTTTTGCAAACGCATAACAATTTCTGAGCTGAAATAAAATAAAATTTGAGTATTCAGAGCCACAGGAAAACGTATTTTTTCCGCATGCAATGTCTCTTTCGAGGCTGAAGTATTTTCTTTCATACGAGGCAATAAAAGCAAGCACTCAGGGATCAATAAACTTCTTTGTTTAGACATCCATATTTAAAGGGAAATAAAAAATAACATCTTTTTTACAAAGCCTTTTCGAAAAAAGCTACAATTCTTTTAGATTTGTTTTTCGTGGTAAAAAAAAATGCTGTTTCATGACAGTAGAATACAACCATATAAATGTATATGGGATATACAAAGAGGATCCCAAAACTGGGTATAAACCTGAAAGCATAAAATATATCTTTTACATAACAAGAAAAACTTGTTTTAAGAAAATCGTGTTTTTTCCTTAATACTCTTGTTTATGTCCCAACTTAAAAAATTATTAAATGTAATCTATATTTCCCTAAGCCTGAAACAATATATGATACGACAGTGGCCAACAAGGATGATAGGGACCTCATCCTTTTCCCCTTTTTATTTTTGAATTATTATAATAATTTTTAAGTACAAAAATTTTTAAAGGTATTCAAATTCAATTTTATTATGTTTTTCGACTTGGAAAAAATTCAAGCAAAATTTAAAACTTTTTGGGAAAAATTGCAAATTATAAAATTAATCATTAATAACAAATATTTAATTAAATTTTTACATATTATATATACTTAGAAATATAACCAATCGAAAAATCAAGGGTTTGGGGTCCGGACCCCGGACCTCCCTTTGTGCGCCATTTATGTTTTAACAATACGTAAAATTTTATTAAGTATTTGTTATTAATATTTTATTTTATTAAATAATGCTAATTATTTATTCAATAATTTATTTTTACTGTTTTTTATTCCAGACAATTGAAAAAATCAAAAGAACGTGTTTGGCGATGTTTTGGAATATGATACGGGAATGGTGGACCCTCGACCTCCTCCCCCCCTTTGAAAATTTCCTGTGTTCGCCACCGTGAAACGAGTCTTTCAACACAAACGAACTATTAAATTGAATAAACACTTTTATTAATTTTGAAATTAATGTTATAAACTTCATGTAATTTATAACCGATCCCAGTTTGCAATCTTTCAGGCATGAGATTCCACCAACGGTTGGTTATTTCAAATTTTGCGCCATTTTCTTTAAGAGCCTCTTCGTATCTTTTTACCTGTCTGGGCATATTCAAGCACGGATTTTTCAAACTACTCATAACTTTCCTAAGAAATTTAAGTCTGGATGTTGGGGGAATGGTTGCTTCTTAAATAAAATAGCAATATTACACTCATGTCACAAAATTAAGGTCACAAACATAAAATCCATGAAAACTAATGAACTGTTTACTGTGTTGCAATGAAATTTGGCTCAGAAACATATTATAATACGAGAAAGAATATAGCAACATAATAATACGGAAAAGATTTTAATTTGTGAGTTAAGGTATAAGTCATATCAAAAAGTGTGAAATCCTAAATCAGAGGTAAAGCATTTACCTGGAAAGTCTGTGTAATATGGATTGTAACCACTGTGAACGTCTTAATTTAAGCCTCACAACGAGCTGTCGTATTGTTTATGAGAATGTCAATAAGTACTTGCGGCAGCAAAGCCTATTTTCCCCAAAACTGGACTTTTAATTCCTGGGTCGTCCTGCGAAAGGAGCTATATTGAGAAATGGCTTTTCCTAGACCATCCCATACATATTTAGCAGAATTAAGAGCCG
This sequence comes from Trichonephila inaurata madagascariensis, assembly GCA_019973955.1. Classification (NCBI taxonomy): domain Eukaryota; kingdom Metazoa; phylum Arthropoda; class Arachnida; order Araneae; family Nephilidae; genus Trichonephila; species Trichonephila inaurata. Next base: position 9,327 of record BMAV01023000.1, on the reverse strand, counting down.
GGGACCTCGAGGGTCAATCCATACGGCTAATATTCCCTCCTACATGAAATTCATCAATAATGTAGTTCTGTGGGGCCGCACATCATCGTCCATAAAAATGTATTCCAGAGCCTATTCACCCAAAAAACCTCATATAGAGCTTCCAGGATCTCATCCCCATAGCACTGTAAGTTTACAGTACCCACATCGAAAACGTACAGTGATGTACAACACAAGGATTCCCTTGCACCAAATCTGTCGATTTTTATTGCGTAGGAGGGGTGAAAGTGAGCTCCATTTTCTCTCCTGGTAAAGATTCGACGAGAAATATTTTGTCTAGTACATTTCGACTCATCACTTAAAAGAACACGCCCTCTTTCTTCTGGCATACACGGCTGATGTTTTCTGCTTCACAATATCCGGTCATTTTTCTGGGTGCAATCAAAGGGACGCACCAGACTGGACGCCGGACATAATGACCAATCTCTGTAAGATGGCTGTAGATATTTGCCTGGAAATTCTTCTTCCTGACACAGTAGCAAGGTTGCAAGCTGAGGAGTCATTGCCCGCCTTTGAAAACCCCAAAAATTTCAATGTGACTTGTTCCCTTTGACGACTCTTATGAATAATTTTTTAAAAATTCCCCGAGCCATTTTTTCCCATGTTTTTAATCATCCTTGAAAACCCAATTCAAGAATGTTTTCCTAGCCTCCATCATTTAAGAAATACCAAACCCCGGCCCAACCCCGGGCCCAATTTTGTCTCCCTTAAAGGGACTATTGAAAATCAAAACGGGGGTTTTAAAAATTAAAAATTTATTAAAGTACACCCAAAAAAACTTCATATAATAAATATTTAATACACTTAAAAATTTACAGTTTACCACTAAAAATTTAATTAATTTAACAAACAAGTTGAAAAATTTTGATTTTCGTCCCCCAGGGGTGTAAAACTATCTTAAATTTTTTGTAAGTTAAAAATATTTTTCCATTAAATTACTACCCCAAAACCCCCTTTTCCGTAGACAAGCATTTGATGTTTTGAAAAAAAATGTTTTTCGGGGTAAAAAAATTTCCGAAAAATTTTTAAAAGGCTTAAAGCATTCCAAACCCGGTTGAATATTTTAAATTCTTCGCACAGAAAGTCAATTCAGGAAGAGTATATCCCGAATTAATAGGGCTAGCAAGTTAATCGTCGGTGGAAATAAGGGTTAAATCGAAGACCTTTTGGTGCAAAGTATGTTTATTGAATTCAATACTTGTTTGTTAGTGCTATGAAAATGATTAATTGGCGCTAAATTCAAAGCCTGAAAACGTTCCACTAAAAACTTTCAAAATTATGAGAAGTCATTCTCACTGCAAACAGACATTTTTTTTTAAATGCAATATTCACAAAACTGCAGGCAAATTTTTCCCATATGTTGAACGGTCTCAATCCAGTAGTTCTGCAAAAAGTAATGCTAAATAACATTTTTCCTTAACTGAAGGTTGATATTGTATTACCCATTTTCAAAATATATAAAATACAAATTGTATTATACTGGAGGCATTTTAAAATTATATGTTTGTGGCCTTAATTTTGGACATGAGTATACTTAAACGTATCTACTGTATATGTTTCGGCTCATTGTCTCATCGCGAGACGAAAATGCACATCCTACTTTGTCTATATTTTCTTACAAGTTTATTTTATCAATATATCAAGCTGCACTAGTCTGTATTAAAGTTCCGGAAACAAGAACGGATCAACCTCCAAACTCTTTATGGTGTTTTGAGAATGAAGGTTTTCTTTATGTCCCTCTAAACTTTAAATCATCCTTTGCTTCCAAACAAACAAAATTTATTCTTATTGAAGAACATAACAGAGTTCCAGAAGGACTTTAGTTTGAAAAATAAATTTAAGGGTTTATTTTTCTTCCCTATGAAAGGGAGGGAGAAGAAGCTATTGTACATCTTAAACTGGACTTCAAATTCTTCACAAAGTGAAGTTAGGAGATAAATTATTACTCAGATTAAATCTTTTTCTATGATTGTGTTTCAAAACATGTATTTCGTGAATAATAGCTCTTATATTTTTTTTTAAAAAAATGCTAATTTAAACTAAATAGCCATATTTATTTGAACTATTCATTAAATTTTTTTTAAAAAAGATAAATGAGTCTTTTTTTAAAAAATGGCTTTCTTTATAACATTCTTCGGAAAGTGTATTTAACTCAAATTCATCTGAACAGGAATCCTTTTCTTTATTATTGGAATATCATTGGTTTGATTTGAAAACACGTGACAAGTTTTTTTCACAAGTCAAACGTGATACTCAGCTCATGTGTAGTTGAACCGAAGCTCATACTATTACTACAATATAATGAGACATCAAGCCGGTTCAGAACTAAACACTCAGCAGGGAATTGACTTGAAAGTAAACAGAATTCATATACATAGCAAAAATACCATAATCATCTATAATAAACCGGAAGAATTATATGCATGAGTTATACTCGTTGCTGTTTACGAGGTTTTACACTTGAAATCTGTAGCCTCAAAATAAACGCCTCGATTTGGTTATTAACACGTTGGTGGGCCCATTTACTTGCTAAATATCTCAGTTATAAGATACATTAAGTGTCCGCGATCGTGTTAACCTGGTAGCAGTCGCGCGAGGAACAGATTCACCCCAGGCTCACGAAATCTTTAATTCTGGGAAAATTGTTTCTTTTTGTTACAAATGACTTTAGCAGTATCCTCCTATATGACAGTCTTCATGTAAATTAAAATACATTAGTTACATATCTCCCTCTTTTTTTGGGAAGGGCAAACGTTTTATTACACTCTCAAGGTACACGTGGTTACTGTGTTTCCCGCGCGACCACTTTTGTTCCAAAATATTTTCCATGAAAAGGCTTATTTTTCCCCTTTGAACGCCTTATAGTGGTTTTGATTGCAGTGTTGTATGACTAATCGTGGTTTATGAATGTAAACTAACAGAGTATAAAATGTAAATCAATGATTACCATAGTGGTCTACATTGACACCCAAGGGTCTATGACGTCCTGCAAAGGGTCCACGTCAATGAATAAATAGTTTGCGGGTCCATGAGGTGTAAATGGGGTCTAAGATAATGGCCCTCCTTAAGTCAGATCGTGACTTTAATTCTAAAAGTAAATTTAATCAAATAGAAACCAGATTCTACCTGTTTAACAGATTTTTTTATTATTTAATGAGATTAATTTGCAATTACTAGGTTACAGCATAAATTTTAATAAAACAAGGACCATTATATCAGTGTTTCTTGTCAAAATTAAGCTAAAGAAGTATAACAATGAATGTCCCGGATTTTCCCAGTTTCTCCATTGGCTACCAGGAAAATGACGTTTTAACCTACGTTCAACACACTTAAATGCCATTTATTCAGATTTTGAAACTATATTAGAGAATATTTTGTGGCTATGGTTATTACCACAGTAGGCAATGATTTCATATGGTCACATTTAAAAAAAATGATACGTAATACAAGAGGAACTGATCGGAACAAAGTAAGTAGCTTTATATCAGCTGTCAAAAACACCTTTAAGTTGATAAATTTGCTAAAACGCCAAAACCGTAAAACATGGCAAGGAGGTTTATAAGACAAAAAGTTTAGTCAAGTTCAAAAGTCAATAAAATACTTAATTTAATTGATGGGTCATATAAAATAAAATCTGTTAAGATAATTTACCGTAAAATCCGGTGTATAACGCTCACCTACACTTTAAAGCTGATTTTTTTTTTTAATTTTTAGGTATATTCGCCGTATAACGCGCACCCCCTTTTTAACAAAGAAATATGGGATATTAGTTTACATTGCTCTCATGATTTGATATAATATATTCGTGGTATTATCCCAGACTTTTGAAAAAATAGTGTACCTCTAGATCTACAACTCTTTTTTAGTTAATAAGGCAAGTCGTTTCTTTGAAATAAACAGCGTTTCGATACGTATAGAAGTAAATTTCTTTTATGCTCACTTCTTTTGTTATTTTTAAACCTAAAGTTTTCATACCCGGCGTATAACGCGCACCCTTAAGTTTCGATCTTATTTTTTGTGTTCAAAGTGCGCGTTATACGCCGGATCTTACGGTAATTTTTATCTAGTTCCAAAATTTCTTAGAAAATTAATAAAATAAGTTTTCTTTTGTTTTATATAGTTGTATAAAATGAGTAATTTTTAGTCAAAGTAGTATTTTAGAAGTGTTGAGAAATATTCCGAAATTATTTTTAGGATAGCTGGAGATGAGATGCGTTTTTGTTCATACTTGCTTCAGATTAAATAACAGATTTTTCTTCTTTTATGTGAGTTTATGTACAAACATTTATCAATCTGGATAGGAAGGGTGATAGATCATGATCTATTCCTTCATAAATTACCCTGACACTTAATTTTCACCGAATAAAGTTAAATCTGTTTCTATATGATTGATGGATTGGGGGTCGTTAATCTTTATTGATTGTGGTTGATAAATGGTTGAAGCTGACAGCACAGAGTTTGCTTACTTCCCCGAATCGATTGTAGGGTCATAAATATAAAAGTTAATATTATTTCTTCTGCCTTTTTTTTTTTAAAAAGTTAAGAATAACAAATTGGCTCTTACTCTTAAATGCTGATTTCGAAAATCCAAGTTTTTGCCGTTTCATTGTACGATATTACGTTACTTATTTTGATAATATATTCGAGGTGAAAGTTGTTTTTTCTTCTTTTTTTTTCTCTCTAATGGGCTACGCATTGGCATTTAACCTTTTCAGACCTAATACATTCATTCCCCAAGAGCTAGTGTCACTTTTTAGTACGGAACCATATAGGCGATACCAATTACCGCAAGTAATTTTGACGCCTAGTTTTCTTCCCAGAGGGAGGCACCTTAGCTCTGGCTATGCGAAGCCGTAGTTAGAATTTTAATTTTATCATGAGAACCCAAGCCAAACAGACACTCCAGGGAACTTTTACATGCCATATAATCAAACGACATGGCCGCTGCCAATTTTCTGCATCATGAAATTCCATCGACTTCTGCTGGGTTTGAACCCGCAACCTTAGGTGCAGAAGGCCAGAGACAAACTAAACAAGCCACCCAGCCAGTAATGAAACTCGATGTAAAAACCAATAGAAAGATTTAGTTCACTAAATCAGATGTTAACTTAAATTTTGACCATGAACAATTGAAATTTTAAAAATTATTTGTGAAATTTTATTCCACATACGAAACGAATTTTTTCTTCCAAAATTTTGAAAAAATTTTTTTTTTGCACCCAAAGGTGGTTTCATTTTCTTTACTAAGTATACATTGGAAATATTATGAAAATATATATAGACACTTATTTTTAACAATCTAAAATTGAAGCTAAGCAGGAAAAAAACATTAATATGGGAAAAAGTGTATAAAAAATTTCCCTGCAAAAAATTGCACGTTTTACACTTGAGAAATCATAGTGATTCTCAAAATTTTTTTCTCTAGGATAGTATTTTCAAAAAATAAAAAAAATTGAAAATTTATCTAAATCCAGAAGGTTTTTGGAAACTGTAATTTTTTTCCTATCGAATCGATTGTAAAATCCCTGAGAATGATTTCCAAAGTTCAATTTTGCAAAGAGCTATACCAAAATCTCTTTATAAAAGTACATTCATATTTAATTAATTAACGATTCATCAATTTACTCTTGCTGATACAACTATTCTAAAACGAATTTATTCTAGATGTTTAATTTCTGTTAATTACTGGTTTATAATTTCACTAAATACTTCATATTTGCAAATATTTGTATCTATAATATTGTAATCACTGTGAAACATTGATACTAATAATTCATTATTTGCAGAAATTCTTAAATGATTTTTCAAAAATCCAGTAGTATATTGTTGAACTTACATAATGTTTTCTTTTTTTTTCGGTTTGTTTTGTTATTTAAAAAAATTGTGAAGGGCTGATCTTGATTTCTACTAAAACTTCTTTTGGGTTTTTTTGGGGCCAGAATGGCAATTCTTTCCAGCCAACTCGAGAAGAGAAGCGTGATATTTGAATTAAGAATCTTGTAAATAGTAGAAGTTTAACGTACGCGGGATGGCTATGGGAAGTGAATATACGAGGTCAATGTGTATAAGTGTTTCAGCTAAAGAGAGAAAAAAAACCCGCATACAAGATTTAATCTATCCGTGCCAGTGTATTCAAGTTCAAGATGGATACCATTCTACAAGGATAACCACCACATCGTTGGGGATTCGCGTTGGCACCCAAAGTTGGCAAACCATTTAAAAACATGGGAACTGTGTATTTATTGAGATTAGGATTGTCGGAAAAAGTTAGACATAGGGGTTTTGTTGCGAATTTGGTAATACATTTGTGGTCTCCCCCAGATTCACTTGGTTTGAATTTAAATATATTTTGTATATTGTTTAAGAAGATCTTAAAAAAGATATTAAGGTTATGGCAACTTTTTGGTTCTGTTTTTTCACTCCCAATTCCAGGTTGCGAGGAAAATTTAGAACGGGGGAGCCCAAACCCCAAATGACCGGGGGCCATTTCGGGAAAACATTAAAATCCGCAACCGCACAAAAAAAATATGTACCTTTATATCAGGTTTGAAAAACAGTTATTGGGTGAAAATGTAAAACAAAATGAATTATTATTATTGTTTCATTATTTTTCATGTATACAGACATAGATAATATAATAATGTTTATATAATATAATAATGCAATGATCTAATACTGTTTAAAATATATTACAGTTGCCATTTTCTTGAAAATAACGATGTTACTATTGAATTGATCTTTTTTACTCATTTTTGAAATTTGATAGTATTGTATTGTAAGCGATTGGTATACATTGTCCTTTTTCTTAACCCCAGAATATTATTTTATAAACTTCAAAAAATCTCTACTGCCTCTTTTTTTTTTGGGGAATCCGAAAAGGAGGAAAAAGAAATGAAAGCCGCCCCACGAAATCATGTCCATCCATAGTAAAGGAAATGCGTAGTGAATTCGGAATTTATTAAAAAGTAATTTATTATAGTAAAATCAAATGCAACTGTTTGATAAAAAAGTAAAAAACTATTTTTTAAACTAAAGGGGCATTTCTATTACCAAAAAAAGGGTTTATTTTTAAAACAAGAACAGGTAACGGCAAAATTGACATATGTTTTATATAAATTTTCCCTCAAATAAATTTCAAAATGAAAAAACTTTAAAAATCTGATATTTAAAAAATTTTTAAAGAGTCGGCGGGCCTCAACTTACGTACTGATGAGCCAGGGTTCGGGGGAGCGGTTGGACACCCCCGATGGAAGGGAACCCCCGGGGGACTTGCCTAAAAGAAATAAATTTAACTACACACACACAACAAAACTAAGAACAACAAATCAATATATATACCTGTAAAGTTAATTTACCAAAATGTGTGTGTGTGTGAAAAACTATTATGCTTGCAGGGCTGTCACCCATTTAGTGTGATGAAGTAGGGTTAAACTTAATTTATGATATCAGAAACTTCTTCTTCAGCAGGAACTTCATACGTAATATATATAACGAAAAAAATAATGTATAATATACATTTAGATTGAAAAAGCATAACTATTGTACTCAGAGTTGTCTTAAGGCATTCCAATGTTTAGTGCCTCCCTCAATGGGGCCCTTTTCGTCATAATAAGACAATGATTCGAATAACTTCAACGGTGTGGAAGTTAACGGGGTTTTTTTCCCCGGATTCCGATAAACGAGAAATTTTGGATGATATGAAAATGGAACAACGGAACCCCGGTCAACTTTGTCCCCAAACCTACCACCATACACCATCATTACTCTTTCAATCAATAGGAGGTGGTCGGTTTAGCACAGGGGTGGGCAGACTTTTCCAGGGTATAGGCTACTTCTAATTTTTTCAAGGTGTTGAGGGACTCACGGTGTCAATGGCGCCCTTAAAAGGGGGCCAGGGGCGGGCCCTTCCCATAGCCCCTTTGGTTTTTTTCTGATTGATTATAATCCCATGCATTCAGTACGTAAAATTTAATTAAGCATTTGTCATTAATAAGTTTTGAAACCGTGATTTTGAAAAAGCGTGTAAAAAGAAAATATTTATGATATTTAGTGTCCTTAGATTAGAAAATGTATATAAAATTTTTTAAAATAGAAAATAAAAAAAATTTAAGTATAATATTTTGGAGAAAATGAACATAGAATGACCCATTTTCAAAATATTCTCCTTTTTTGAAAAAAACTTTTATTACACTTTTTAAAACTTAAGCAACAATGTAAAAAATTTAAAATAGCCATGAAATTGCAGAAAAGGAGGCCCAGTCAGTGGGGAACACGTAAGTCAGTAGAAACGTCATGCGTATGCAAATATAGGGAAACAAAACGTCGAAGCGATCTGAGTTTACGCAAAACGCGTGATGTCGGCGCACGCTGCTCAACAGTAGAATGAAATGAAGGACAGAGACGAAACACCATATTCCTGAAAGGGCCAGTGAGCAGTTCGTGAAATATGGCAGAAAAAATCACCTGGACGACTTCACACGGGAAGAATGATCGGAAAAACTGGAGGAGGGGCGTATGCACCAGCGGCTGCAGAGCTTTAAATTAACAAAAGATCGCCGGTTGGAAAGCGTTCCAAACCAATGGAACAGCTGTTGAAAAGGGTTTGGGGTGGCCGCCCGAGGACGACAACGCAGGGGGTGACCGATATATCATACTGCGGCGAAAAGATCGACAGAAGTCAGCAAGCGCCATTGTTCAGAAAAATCTGTCAGCAACCGGTCGACAAGGTAGCGGGGTTTACGTGGCCGACGCTTTACAAAGGGGCCTGTTCGCCCGCCGTCCCGAACGCTGCCTCCCGTTGAAAATGGCCCTGAAGCCACCGTTTAAGGGGCCAGAGAGACAAAAAAATGGGCAGCTGATCAATGGAGTCGTGTTCCCTTTTTTCGGATGAGAGCGGTTCAGTACCAAAACGATTTTCAACGCGTTTTGATTTGGGGGAAGATCGGGGCCCGGTTTTATCCCAGAACATCAAGGAAAGACATCGTTACGGTGGTCCTGGGGGTTCTTGTCGGGGGGCATTTGCGAACGGGGAACTGGTTCCCCTTTTCGACAGAGGGCGTAACGGGGTCGCTATTGTGAGGGGTACTTTTCCCCTCTGCATCTTTTCCCAGGATGGGCCCAGACTTCATCTTTATGGATGACAATGCACTGCCACATCGCACTTGCTGTTGAGGAGCGCTGGGAAAAGGGAAAATATCACGAATGGATTGGCCAGGTGCCCAGATTTAAACCCATCGAACATGTGTGGAATGCTTTGGGGGGGTATTGCCACACGTTCACATCATCCGG
>BMAV01022997.1:0-34990 GCA_019973955.1 Trichonephila inaurata madagascariensis | reverse complement strand
AAATGACACTAAATATCATAAATATTATCCATTTATAAGCTTTTTCAAAATCACGGTTCCGATCGCAGTAGGATACCTTAATGTTTCAAGCATGTGTAACGTGTTTATTGGAGCAACAGAAAAATATCAACTTCAGAATTTCTTTTACTATTAGAAACCTTTTTTCCTAATTTGATCTAAATTCGATTATTTTTATGGTATCGTGCAAAATGAATTATTTAATTTTTCTAGAATAAAAACTCATTAAGGATTTATAAGGAAATATTCTAAGGAAAAATAATATAATATTTAAGTAAAAAAAATGAAATAAAAAGATACAAAAAGCATTGGCATTAAAGTAGCTAAAAATGTAATGCAAGAAGCATAACTGGAAAAGGAAGCATTTTTTTTTTGGAGGAAAAGAAAAAATTCCGAACAAAAAGAATTTCGAAAGACGTTTTCGATTTCGTGTCACGTATGGGAAAACGAAATTTAAAAGTGGGTTATAACTCTTTGGCATTCAAATTGGAAATCTTTTCCAAATGGTAAGCTCATTTCATCATTTTTCTGGTTTTTGAGAACTGACTTAAAGTTAGAACTTTCAGAGAAAGCTTTTTTCGAGTTTTCTTCTAAAAGACGAGTAAAAACTCTCCTATAAATCTTAATAAATTCACTGAAATATGTAATTTTTATAACATTATCTTTCATATTAAATATATATGTTACCATTACAGTGTATACTTCAATTATTTCATAGATTAACTAGATATTTCATGAAATAACTGGACAAGTGAGTTAAAGTATGTAATAGATTAAATATTTCATACTTTATCTTGTTATTCTATGAAGTAATTAGTTATTCTGCGAGTTAACCAATGATAAACTGTTAAAGGGAAAAATAAACAATTTCAAAGTTATTTTATAAATTAATTGATGATAAATAGCTAAAATCTCTCGTAAAATACATTTTATCCCTATTGCGGATTATTAATTAATAAATAATAAGGAAATTTAGATGAAATAATTTATTATTGCTTATACTGCGAACATTAGTTAAACTGAAAAAAAAAAATTATGTTGTAGAAATAATTACATTTAAAAATAAAAAAAAAAAAACTTGTGATGGAAAGAAAAGCTGTTGCGTCATAAAAACATTGTGTAAACTTTTTCAAATAGAAATGTAAGAGAATGTTAATTTAAATGTTATGAAATACGAAAGAGATTGTTAGTCGTTTATTTTGTTTTTCATTACTTTACGAGCAAGGACTGCTGTGATGACCCTTTGAATTACATTGAATAATTTTTGAATCAAGCATTGCAAAGCACCTAAGTGATTAAAAACCGACTAAAAGCAGCTAGAACCGGTTCAAAGAACTTTCGAGTGCCGTATTTCACACTATAACGATCAAACAATCGTTATTCTATAAAATACCTAGTTAAATCATAGAATTCAATAATTTTATATTCTTTAACTGACTTATCCAGCTATTTCATAAAATATCTAGTTATTCTATGAAATATAACCGATTTCACACACACACACACACACTTAACACATTTACATAAATATAAAAATAAATTTAAGCATAACACACACATATATATAAATAATCATATTAAATACATACATAAATTTAAGCAAAACGTGACATCGCTTGATGTAGTATAAATATTATTTACTTTATGCTTGTTTCAAACAAAAAAATAGTATTTAATTTGCATAATTTGAAAATGAAATGATGATTTTTAAATAAGACATTCTTTTATTTGTATATATAAGTAAATAGGTATTTACTCATATAGGAATTTAAGTTTACTTCATATCGTTAATATAAATACAGTTACATAACTTTTAATGACAAAAATTCTTGAAATATCAATTATTAGTTTTGCTGAAATCTGATAAAGGACCAGTTCAATCGAAGAAAAAAAAGTCAGATTGACTACAAGAATAAGTTAATCATTTACACTTCATCTTCATGATGTTTTGAAATAAATTTAAATTCCAAAGTTTTCAAATTTGCTCACAGTTATACAGTAAAGATGAGATTAAAAATTTTACTTAATTAAATATATATATACTTTTTTTACCCCACTTTTATATAAATTATTTTATATGTAAGCTGTACTAAGTCAACAATGTTTATAGTACTGTAGCATCCATTTTTAATACCTAAATCCCTTTTATATTATCAATTATTAGTGGTCTTGAGATTTCAATTTTTGTCAGTTTTGCTTGTTGAGTGTTCATCTCTCTTTAATAGAGAATTTCAACTTATATATATATATATGTATATATAACTCAAACACAGAGTGGCGTAATAGCACATGAGGGACAGGGCCTACTGTGCCTATTCCAGTATACGTGACCGTGGTCAGTCTGAAGTGAGATCCCAGTATTTCGCCCGGCCGGGACCATTTTTCAAATAGGGATGAAAGGCTGAGTCGATCTTGCCCAGTCCAGGAATAGAATTTGGATCTGTGGTGTGGAAACGCGATGCGTTATCACTGGGCCATATATATATATATATATATATATATATATATAATATATATATATATGTTAGGAACAAGGAACAGAGGATGAGATACATCTAACTCTTTTAATACCAATATTTTATAACATTTAATCACCATTATAAAAATTTAATCACACCAGTACAGTTTTTTTTTTAAAAACAGATTAGTTAATTAAAGTTTTAACAAGTAAAAAAAAAAAAAATTAAGTCACTTCCTACTTAAAAGGGGGGGGAGACTAAGGAAATTATGGGACGAGACTTGGTGTAATAGTAGTACTTTTTGGGGTTTTCCCCCCCTAAAGAAACCTTCGAATGGCCACCGGGAGAAATCAGGCTTTAAACGCTTAGCTTTTTTAAAAAAAAATTTTTCCCCAAGAGTTTGGTTTGATTTAAGTCGCCCTTTTTTATGTGGGGGTTAGGTTGATTCCACGCGATCAACTTTTTTTTTTTCAATTCATTTAATTATTTTTTAAATTAATTAAATTTATTTTTTAAAGGTTTATTAAATATTAAATTATTTTTTGTTATTATTTTGTATTTATAAAATAAAAAATTTAAAAAAATTTATTAACTTAAATTTTTTCTAGTAAAATTATTAAAGATTATTAGTAATTAAAATATTTAAAATTTTAATTAATTAAAAATATTTAAAAAAAATTATTAATTGAAAAAATTAAAATAGTTATTAAAAAAAATATTTAAATAATTATTTAATAAAAAATTTAAAAAAAAAGTAAATTATTTATTATTTATTAAAATTAATTAATTAATCACTGTTTATACTAATTAATCAATTACTATTTATTATAACTAATCATATTTATATTTATAATTAATTAATTATTATTAAGCATTAGATTAATAAGAAATATTATTACTTTATTATTAAAATTATTATTACTTTTTTATTAAAATTATTGTTTATTATTAAAATTAGATTTATTATTGAAATTATTATTAATCTATTATAGAAATTATTTAAATGAATTTATTAAAATTATTTAAATAAACTTTTGAAATTAAATAAAATTTACTTTGAAAAGGACTTATTAAATATTTTATAAAAATTGTAAAATTATTAATTTAATAACATATAAAAGACATATTTTTATTATATTAATTATAAAATAAGTAATTTAATAATAATAATATATTTTATATAAATTGTTTTATATTATATAATATTTTATTTATAGTATATTACTTCACATTATAAAACTATTTGCAACCAATTTTTCAGAATATCATTTAATATTTATTATATATTTTATTATAAATATTATTTATTAATATAAAATATATTTATAAAAATTTTGAATTATTTATATAATCAAAGTAATTTTTTATTTTGCAGCAGGGTGCCACTACAAAAAATATCATTTAATATTTAATAAACCTTTCAAAAATAAATTTATTTAATTTAAAAAAAATAATTAAATGAATTGAAAGAAAAAAAAGTTTGACCGCGTGAATCGAACCCTAACCTCCAGCATAGAAAGCAAGACGATTTACCAATCAAGCTTTAAGTGGAAAATTAAAATTTAATTGTATAAAAGCTAAGCATGAATTTCGAAGTTCGATTTCTTCGAATTGACTGGCCATTCGAAGGAATTACATTGAGGGGCAAGTGAACACCCTAAAAGAGTACTACTTTTACACCAAGTCCTTTAACTTCCAAATGAATTTCGGTCGCCTCCAGCCAGATCAACAAAAGAAAAATTTTTTATTTTAGCTACTTTTATTAAATAGGTTACACTAATATAAAATATGTATATACATAGGACAGAATCACAACATTGTGGTAATTAATTTTAATTATCATTAAGTAACGTATTGTCATCCAAAACAATCGTGTATATAAAATTTGAGTTCAACTGAATGCTTTAAAATGTGAGAAAAAAAAACCTTTTCAAGTTTTGACACAATTCGCCAAAAGGGTCGCAAAGTCGCCAACATGGCTATATTTGCAATTCTTTAAATAATTAGTTTTAATCTATTAATTTGTATTAATTATAATTAAATTATTATATTGTCATTCAAAATAATCATGCATATTAAATTTCTGCTCAATTGAGCGCTTTAAAGTGTATTTTATTAACTTTTGAAAAAATTCCACCAAGATAAATAAATAAATAAATATATAGAGTGTGAGCTAATAGTGTAGGAATTGAAAAATACTTACACAGTGATTAGAAATATTTATTCCAATATTTTTACCAATGCAAATATTTAAATACCTTGTTAGGGTAACTACTGTATTTTAACAAGGGACATTAAATATCAACATTTCTTGAAATGTCCAGAGTGTCAAATCATCCAAATGTATTCAATATATCTTGTGTTTAAAAATTTCATTTTTATCAATTCATTCATAAACACAGAAATACATATGAATGATTATTTAAGACAAAGAATGAAAAACATAGTTGAGTATGATAGTACAGTTAAAAAATTCGAGTTATTTTTTATGAGTCCGATCCTTTTTGAAGTCTAAAATTTTCAGTTTGTAAAGAGAGGATATTTATGAATAAATATATAAAAACAATACAGTTTATATATAACATTTATTTATTCATCACTGTTAAGTTTCCTCAAACCTTACGTGTGAACTTATGTCCATTTAAGGAGCTTTGGATAATTACCACAATAGGGCAATAAAGTTCTATTGGCATTTTCTGTTCTCATATTCTAGTTCTGCGTTTCAGATGATCCTGAGATCCTGAGGGGTAACTCTCAACTGACCCAAGACATAATTGCCCTTATAAACAAAGTAGTAGCAGCCCAAATAACTTGCACTTTGAATGGATACCGGCACACATAGACATCTTCGGCAATGAGGAGGTTGAAAACCTTGCCAATGAGGCCCGAAATTCTCCTCAACTTTCCAATAGCTTTATCCTTACCGATGCTGATGCAATAGAGAGACGTAAATTTACTTCCCATCTAGTTAACATGCACTTCATTTCAGAGCCTTATTGTAACCGTGCGATTTCGACCACCATAGCCAGACTACGAACAAGACACTTTAAAGGGATGAAAATATCCCCTGATGGCCAAAGAAGTTATAATACTTATCCTCACTGTCCCGACATTCAGCTTTCTCCTAATGATATTTTTAATTGTCATTCTATGTGGGCGGACCACGTAATTTTGAATCATGGTCAAGTGACGTGGAAGACACCTGAGCTGGCACCCCTTCTCCTAACTACCACATCACAACAAAGGGAGGACGTTTCATCTCTCGACTGATTTAGCGTGCATTGCTGCCCTACACGGTGGGTCTTTAGTGGTACCAGGCTCGAACTCATGACATGCCTACCATAAACCGATACCTTGATCACTGGGCTACCTCAGCCCCCACGAATTAAATGGGAAGGTCACATTATAAGAATGAACGAAGACCATACAACTAAAAAAGTCTTCAATGCCCAACCAATTGGCACACGAAGAAAGGGCAGGAAAATTCTTAGATGAATTGATGGCCGAGAAAAAGATCTCCTAGTTTTGAGAACTAAGAATTGGAGAACACTAACAGGAAGAAGGCTGGCATGCAAAAGACTTTTTGAGAAGGTCAAGGTCCACCCTGGGCGATTGAGCCACTGAGAAAGGAAGGAATTAAAACAGCACATACATTATTTATCCCAATTAGAATAGTTTCTACTCGAGTAGTTTTAAAAGCTTTTTTTAATGTTTCTTCAATCATAATTTTTAGTATACCACGATAATATTAAGGTATCCGACTATGTTCGACACCGAGATTTTAAAAAAGCCCATAAATGGATAATTTTTATGATATTTAGTGTCACTTAGATTAAAATATATGTATAAAATTGTTTTAAGGACATTTTGACAAAAAAAAAAATTATTTAAATAGAATATTTCAGCAAAAAATTAACTTCGAATAGCCTTTTTTTTAAAATGTTCTTCTTTTTTGAAAAATGCTTCTATTATAATAATATTTTGCTTGTATATAGCTCAGACCTCTTTACAGTTTGAATGAACTAATTTAACTAAGTTTTGAAAATTCACATTATTTTCAGAGTTACAACCCATTGAAATAATAATCGACGTTTTTTTTAAAAATTTTTTCCCCTCTGTTAACGTAAAACATGGATAAACCCCCTTCTAAGTTATATATTTCAAAAATTCTAGTTGAGTCTCTGTACAGAGGTTTGAGCTATATACAGGCAAAATATCATTATAATAGAAGCATTTTATACAAAAGGAGAATGTTTTGAATATCGGTTATTCTATGTTCATTTTTTGTCAAAATATTGTACTTAAATAATTTTTTATTGTAATACTATTCTTAAAACAATTTTATATACATTTTCTAATCTAAGTGACACTAAATATCATAAATATTATCTATTTATGCGCTTTTGCAAAATCACGGTTCCGAACGTAGTCGGATACCTTAAATCAATTAAATATGTTACTTAGACAAATATACTGAGAAAATGTTATTAACGTTCCATAATTTTTTTTGGTGTTGGGATATTTTTTTCTATCAGAGTATCATATAAAAAAAGGTTTTACCTTTCTATTTCCTATTTGGTAAAATACAGAATTTTATTTAACATTTTAAACTACTTTAGAAGGGATGGCAGGTTTCTCTTTCTTCTCGGATTTGTGACGCTAATGTAGCTATCGTTGTAATCTGAGAAAAATTGTATGTTCGAGTTTTGCTTGAATGATTCATGTGTGTTGTTTTGAAGAACTTAAAGAAAAATTAAGTTTTCAATGCTTTGAAATGTGATTTAGTAAGTTCGTTTTGGAATTTTAAGGAACACAGTTCAAAGTTTTCTTTTTATCATGTTGTTGAACCAACCTTATTAAATTTAAACTTGATTTTTCTCGTGATCGATAATGTGTATGCTAAAATGTATGAAAAAGAAAAAAATAACATAATTAATCTTCGTTAATTCCAACATATTTTTTATTTTTAATGCACTGCAAGTTAAGAATTGTTTAGATGTAATATAAATAATGACCATCTAAAACTTTTAGAGATGTGTAAAAAATATTAGCGTATCTTATTATTTTACGTATAAGTATTTTCTATGGGATTTTTAGAGCATAATAAATGTATAATTTTTCATATATCACCAAATATTAAACGATATTATTAACTCAAAATTTCTTCAAATAGTAAGGTTCATCAAACTTAACATCTAAAATTATTTCAATACAATACTTACTATCGTTTTACTAATTGTTATCAAACAGGCAAATGACAGGTTTTTCTTAGAATCTCTAAAGAAAAAAAAGGAGAGGGTTAATACTTTTCCAAGATTAATGTTTTTATTTTTTCTTAATCTAGTTGTTATCACTAATATAAAACAAAACATTTGTGATACAGCCCTCTTTGGTGACCGTATCTTTTATTGTCAACGTGAGCTAGAGGTGTAGGGTTTTCAAAAGGAATAGACATTTTAAATTTTTAATATGACTTTATTAAGAATAGAACTTAAATGTCTAACAATTTAGATAAATTAAAGTAGCGAGAATCTAGAGTGAACGAACACACACAATGATAGTTAAACCAAATCCCGTAACTTAGACCACTTTCTCTAAATAATTATTCAATCCACCTACTCTCACTTCTAATAATATTATAACTCTTATATCAAATAATCAGCCCTACCTTAATCCAACCTAAGTTTCGATATCTATATGGAAACGTCTGGGCGCGCGTGCAATGGTATGCACCTTGTAGTAATAGCTGGTTTCCAGGTAGCTTTTACGAGTGGTGTCAATTCCCCGCTTTTATCTCTTCTAACATAACTTTCCCCAACTTGCCGTCCTGCTTACTGAAACTTCTGTTCTTTTTAAAAGCTATCTTTTTTTGCATTTCTTGTTTATATTTCGCTTCTTGGGTTTTGGTTGGAAAAGAGTTCCCATTAATCTTGGCCACCAAAGAACCCAGAGGTTATGTTAAAGAAAAGACGTGTGAGCCCGTCACACATTGTCAACTTTCTCACCAAACTTCATTAAAATTTCAGATTTTAAATTTTTTGTTCACATTTTTGTGCTTAAATGCCCTTTTTACTGAATAAAAAAATAGATCCCGTTTCGTTACTTATCTCCAATCTCCTAAAAAAGAATATATTTTTTTCATCGCTTACTTTTCTCTAGTTTACTCGTTGAAGTTGAGGGTAAGTGAGCTGCATGGTAGTAATATTTTAATAAAGAAAATAAAATTTCACCTAAAAAAGTGTGCATGAAATTTTTACCAAGAAAGAAGAAGAAGAAGGGAAAAAAAAATCCGAACACGCGTCTAGAAAGTTTTCAACCCAAAACTAAACGAGCGGTGCCGACCCGAGCACGATTTCCGACTGGAGACGAGTGACCGTAATGCATCCGAACCTGACGCTTCATTTAAATTCACTCTTCAGCAAAACGCGCCTAAAGAAATTATCACTTCAAAAAGAAATATATCACAAATAAATCTTTCAGAGTTGAAGTTGTTAATGAATTAAAGGTTAATGTCCTTTATCCATAAATTACGTGAAATTATTAAGTAATTGTTTCACAATTGGCTGTCGTTAAATTATTATTCATTGTTTATAATTGCTCATTTCGTCGAGCAAAGATTTTTGAAATTAATCATAGGAGGAAATTTTCAATGTTATTTAGCACTAAGCATGTCAAATCTTGGAAATTGGAGAATACTTAATTTCTATAACGAGGTTTATTCTGCAATTAAATTAAAATTTAATGAATTTTTAAAATTTGTTAAGATTTAAAGAAATTGTTTCTAAAAAAAATTTTTTTTGTTTTTTGAATTTAAAAAATTTTCCCCATGGATATGAAATTAAGTTTCTCCCCGTTTCTTGAAAATAGTTTTTTTTAGAATTATTCTGTAATAATGTAATTTTATGTGAAGTTTTGGGGAAAATTAAAACTGAATTAAAAAGACAGAAGATGTAAAAAAAGATCTTTTAAAAGAACATTTTAAAAAATATTTAATTCAGAAAGTTTTAAAAAAGATAAATCGAAAAAAAAATGAATTATGTCATTTCTAAAAAAATTTGTATGCATTTCACAAAAAATGTAAATTTGTACATTATGTGATGAAACTTAATCTTGTTTTTTAATAAACCCAATACTTTAAGGTCCAAAATTACAAAAATAACACTTTTTTTTATAAATTAAATAATATATACGGACTTATATTAAAAAACAATAAAAGTCCGTAAACAAACTTAAAACAAACTCATAAACTCTCTAAAAAAGAAGTATATTAATGTATTCAGCATTCTAATTATTACATCAATAGTTTTTCCAACCTACTATTACCCTCACTCTCTAAATATTTATTTATTTTGCCCAAATTTTCAATCGTTAAAAAATACTTTCTATTCATCAATCAAATTTAAAAAATTTTTTTTTAAACCTTTGAGTGAATGACACTTGATGCAAAAAAAGTTTTTTCAAAAAATTTTAAATTAATTCTGGTTTTTTTCGCCAATTAGATTCGTCTCATTGTTGTAACAAAGTAGCCGAAAACAAAAACAAGTTGGGTAAAATTTTTTCAAAACTGCCAAAACGTGGCATTGTTACCAAACTATTACCTATAAATATAAATATATAAAACATACCTAAACTATTCGACCTATAAATATGAAACTTGGCAAGCATGTTTTTTTTTGTGTGAAACCGCAAAACTATCTTTTTCGGAAATGGACCCCAAGGGGATTTAAATTTTTTAAAAAAAAACCAGTTTTTTTAAATATTAATCTACAGACTTGAAAATTTATTGGGATTTTGCATTTGCATTTGTGATCAAATTGAGGGTTCTACGAAATCGACTCTGAAGAAGAATTTCGGGGGAAGAAATAAAAAAGATCTAATTTTAGAAATTCAAGTCATTTTTCAATTAAAACAAGATGTCTTATGATAGTATGTTTAATGTATCTGAAAGTTTAATTGTAAGAATCATGAATTGATAACTGCATATTCATACAATATCACAAAATACTAAGCGACTATAAATTGTATTATTTATATTTTTATTCATAGTAACAAAAAATATTTCGATGAGTCAATAAAATTAAAGTTATTATATGTGAAAAGAATATTAAGGTATCCGACTACGTTCGGGAAACCCTGTTTTATAAAAAGCGCATAAATGGGTAATTTTCATGATATTTAGTGTCACTTTAGATTAGAACACACGCATAAAAATTTTTTTTATGGACATTTTGACAACATTTTTTTTTTTATAAAAAAAGTTCAAGATAATAATATTTTTGTGTTTGTGTGCTTATATAAGTTAAAAGAATTCTCCAGAGAGTTTAAACTATTTTTTTTAAAATTTTTTTTTTTTTTAATTTTACAACCAAAAAAATTTTATCTTTTTTTAAAATTTTCCCCTCTGGGTTCGAAAATTTTTGACGGGTTTTAAAAAGGGGGGGATTTCGAATTTGGGGGAGGGGGTGCCAAAATTTTTTTAAATTCCGAAATCCCCTTAAAAGGGCTAAAATTTTTTTAGGTTGGGTGGGGGTAAAAAGTGGCTTTAAGATTTTTAATTTTGAAAAATTTTATATTTTATTTACCTGATTATTTCTTTTAAAAACCCGGGTCGTAAAACAAAAAACCCCATTTCTAAGTTATATATTGCAAAAATTCTATTTAGTCTCTGTACAGGGGTTTTGGTAATACGGAAATATTTTTTATTAACAATAGAACTTTTTTCCAAAAAGGGAAATATTTTAAAAGGGGTCATTTTGTTTTTTTTTAAAAATTTTTTAAAAAAAATTTTTTTTAAAAATTTAAAAATTTTTTTTATTAACAATCTGGACACAAAATAAAATTTTCCATTTATATACGCTTTTAAAAAAACACGGTTTCAACGTAGACGGATATCTTTTTTAAAAAAAATCATGTCAGTATGTTTTCATAAAAATTATTTTCTGAAAATATGAAAAAGTGACAATTTACGCTAGAAAAAAAGGGTATTGTGATGCAATAAATAGACTGGTGACGCAAGTTAATATTGGGAAGTTTTTCAAAATAGAAAATATACATATAGGGGTAAGGTGTTTTAAAATTTATTAGTGCAATTTCGAAAGCTTATACAGATAATGTTTTATCCCATTTCAAAACATTTTATCTAAGATAATTTATTTCCCATTTTTTTATTCAAAATATCCATATTTAAGCAAAAATGAAAATCGTATCCTTTTTAATTCTTTTTTTGTCTTGCTCTACACGATACTTAGACTGTCCCAAAATTCAACCCATTGCGTAAAGCAAAAAATTTATCAAACTTTTCGAGCGCAAGGGTTCTTTTAAAACTCATGTTTGTCCCAGCCCCTTTAAAAAATTTAAAAGCAGCATTAAAAACAGGAAGTATTTTATAAATAAAGAAAAAAAAAAACGATATGGGTTAAAAAAAGTAATAAAAGGATGACGAAAAAAATGCATTTTGTAGAATTGTATCTTTCGAAACTGCCATAACTGCCTAGAGGGATAAAAAAGGGGAAAAAATCGAACAAAAAGTATTTTGAAAGATGTTTTGTATTTCATATCACGTGTGTGGAAAGAAGAAATTTAAAAGGGGAATAAAGCTGTTTGCTATTCAAATTGGAAAAGTTTTCCAAATGGTTAACTCATTTTGTCGTTGTTGACTGATCTTTTGGAACTAACTTTAAGTTTGGATATTCAGGAAAAATTTATTTTAAGGAAACTTTATATTAAATCTGGTAGGAAATCTCATAATAAATACAGAATATTGAAAAAATTTTTTTGTAAAATTCAATTTTATCAGATAAAAGTATTTTAATATCTACATCGATGCTACATTTTAGTTTATCATGAAATATAACTTTAAAATAATTTGCTTCATTTGAGCGTCTTGTTTACATTTGATTCCTTTTGAATATTTATATTTAAAAGTATCACAATATTTTAGTTCTATTTTTCTTTTGTCTGCTCCGGTGGCTTAGTGGTAGCTTACCCGCTTCGTAAGCGCAAGATTGTGGGTTCGACCTCGGCTGAAGTCGAATGATTTTTTGGATGCGAAAATCGTAGGCACGCATGTCGTATGATTATGTGGCGTGTAAAAGATCCTTTGAGTATCAATTCGGCTGTGGTACTCTCAGCAAATTTAAATAATGGCAATATTTAGCATCTGACTAGAGCTTTAATTAAAAATTAGTGCAAGCTTCACAAATTTGGTAGTGATGGTGCCACCATGAAAGGACTCTAACATGTGTGACGACTTGCTGTGTCTGCAAATGCAAAGTTGCTTAAATGCAGCCCTGTTGGAAAAAAAGTTTTATATTTCAAAGTCGTAAAATATATTAAAAACGTATTTATATTCTCTTAGAATTAAACTATACTTTTTTCATGTGTGTATCTGAAAAACATGAGACTCACAGCAAGTTAAAAGGTATTTAGAAGCCATTCAAAAGCGCCTTTAAAAATATGCTGTCAGATTGTATCCTATTTATTTATTTAAAATAATAGTACTGAAAATATTAAAACAGATGCATTAGTACTAAATATTTTAAAACTATATAAGATAATTATATTTTTCATAAATATTTTTATCCCATAACCTGTTTTATTTCTGATTCAAAAAGTTCCATTTACGATAAATGACGTGTTCCATAACTTCGAATTATAATTAGATGACATGGACCACATTTCAAATTTTACTCTATTTTTCAACTCAAAGATTTTAAACCACAATATATTTAAAATGTATAATAACATACGGATATATATATATATATATAATTGTTTTAGACTTTTAATATTTCAATGTTATAATATCATTCAGAATGCGATGGCGAATAGTTTAATTTTTCAAGTTTAATGGTTTAATTTTAACTTTTTAATTTTTAATTTTTAAATTTTTCAGAATTGGACGTTTTCCGATTAAATTACCAAGTTGCAATAGGGGGAAGGTTGGCGCCATCAAACTAGTTTAACCCCACTTATAGGTCCTAAGTCCGAGGTTGCACTTGGATATTTTATAAATTTTTATTTTATAATTTTTTAATTTTGTTTGAAAACGTTGGAATATAATCTTCTATATTCGCCATTGATATTTTGAAATGGGATTTGATGTTATAAGATTCATACAATTTCAATTTTTTAATTGATTATTAAGTTGCGATTAATTTTAAATTATATATATATATATATATATATATATATATATATATATATATATATATATTTTAAAAAAACAGGTGTATGAGCAGATGTTCAGGTCAGATGGTGCATCTGACGTGAAACCTCAATGTTTAGTACCCAAGCAAGCTTGGTACTCGTGTATCCACCCACTGGATAGATGAAATCTATAGGATGATAGGACGAGATGAAAACATTAGCTTATATTGAAAAACCTCCTCTCCTCAAAAAAAACATTTTAATCACAATTTTAATTTGGTGTCCTGGAAAAAATTCCTCTAAGAGAGACTTGAGTAAGGAGTGAATATCAACATCGCGTTGTTCAGATACACGAGGGCTTTGGCGGTGGACCTCTCAATTTTGAATCATGGTCAAGTGACGAGGACGACACCTGTGAGCTGGCACCCCCCTTTCCTAACTACCACACCATACCAACGGGAGGACGTTTGAGCTCTCGACAGATTTAATGTGCATCTTACCCCTACATGGTGGGTCTTCAGTCGTATTGGCACCGAACCCGTAAAGCGACAATCATGAGTCCGTTACCTTGACCACCAGACTGCCGCAGCCCCCTAAAAGACTTAAAATAGGTATTTAAATGGATTCAATCTAATCTCGGAAAATATTGTAACTCTTAGTGCTATAAAGTTTGCTTAATATTTCATATTCATGTTCAATTTAACGACTGATAAATATGGTAACAATGTAATTTAGGGAAAAAAACCGCGAAAAACAACATAAAAACAACGATTAAACAATTTATAAGCTTTTAAATGTAAGGTGTAATGAATTTCGGAATACTAAAAATTTTACAAAAACCAGTTTTAGCACACAGAAAAGGCATTTAAAATAAACATTTCACTTTATTAAGAAAAAAATTAAATCTTATAGTTTACTTTCCGCTAATCTTTAGGGTATATAGTTTATTTCAAAGTTTAACAGAACCGCTCACACAAATGTCGATTTTTTTGACTAAAATTTCAGCACTATTCAGTTGATCCTAAATACGAGTTAGCTCCTATCTCACAATAGACTTCGTTTGAGATAATGAAACTCGCGTCCACTACCATTGGATACGCGTCCATTATTTTGTCAACTAGGTTATCGATACTTTAATGGGACGAGGATTTGAGTAATTTTTGTCAATTCAGCATTCTGGACTAAATCATCCTGGAAAGTTTTGTATAATGTTGAGGGAAAATTTTCATCCTATTCTATTCTCTGCCAAAGGAATTTTGTAGGTATAAAGATGTCTTGCACAGGCTAATAAAGAATACCCCGGTCTGCGTTGAATAAATAGAAGGGATTTTGGTGGTATATTTGGTTGCAAAATGTCACCAAGTAGCCAAATTTGGTAGTAAAAGTTGCTCCGAGACAAATCTAGAGACTCTGGATTGATTATTTGAGAAGATACGTCTGGAAAATTATAGAATGTAGAGAAGCCTACATTAAATCTAGTATAATGGAACACAAACTCTGTGCTAAGAGTTCACTGGAAACTGCTATCCATTCGTCTCATTTCGCATGACGTTTATGGATTCATATTGCTATGTTTATTTGTGTAGATAAGGGTATGTTGTTTTTGGAAGAAAATTTATTATATTTAAAGAGAGTATACAAATAAGTTTTTGTTTGCTTCCAAAGAGCTTGTTTGCTGATTGCGTGGTTCTTTCCAATATTTAAAAGCTGCTCAACCACGAAACTTAAAGGCTTAATGTCCGAAGTGTAATACAAGAGAAATTATATAAACTAGTTTAATAAATCATTGTACTTACAGCATTAGTTCTGTGTGACATTATCACCTTCAAAGTAGTCTCCTTCAGCATGCACACACTTCTGCATTCGGTGCTGCAATTGCTGGTAACTGTTCTGGAACGAGTTTGCCAGAAGGCTCCTCGGGAGATTCTTCTTTTTTTCTGAATCTCCAACTGGGGGTGAAATGGGCTCCCTTTAAGCAAGATTTAACTGCAGGAAATAAAAAAAAGTCACATGGAGCCAAATCAAGTGAATAAGGAGGTTGACTTATCACAGTAATGTTTTTTGCGGGTCAGAAACTGCTTGACAGGTAATGCCATGTTAGCAGGTGCATTGTCCTGGTGCAACAGCCACCCATCACTCCACAAGTTTGGCCCTTTTTTTAAAATTTTTTCACGAAGTCTTTTTAGTATTTCAATGCAGTAGTGTTGATTAACAGTCTGACCACTGGGAACCCACTCAATCAACACAATGCCAGTAATCTCGAAAAAGACAATTAACATTACCTTGAATTTTGATTCTGAAATGCGTGCTTTTTTGGGTCTTGGGGATCTTGGAGACTACCATTGCATTAGCTGGCACTTACTTTCTGGGTCATATGTAAAAGTTTGTGACATCTCACGCGTCCTTCCTCTAACATAACCTCTGTGTTCTTTGACGGCCACGATTAATGGCAAATCTTTTCCAACCCAAATCCAAGAAGCGAAACGAAGCATAGATGCAAATAAGATAACCTTTAAAAGGATAGAAGTTTTAGTGAGCGGGATGGCAATTTAGAAAAAATTCAGTTCAGAGAAGATAGAAGTGTTAATTGACGGCTTATCTAGAATCCCGTTAAGCTCGCCATTTTAGCCAAGGTACATACCATTGTACGACCATTTGGAGAAATAATTGAAGTAGATTGGACGTTGAGTATTCAACCAAGGTAGGAAGATTATATTCTGAACGCGAATATATTTTTGAGATTGAGATTAGGCGGATATAATATAATTATATTGATAAGTGATCTAATTGCGCGATCTGTGTTATTAAGACTAGTGTTTTGGTTTATTCTCACCTCAATATAAGTTGTTCGATATCTAAGTAATCTAAGTTAAATTCTTAATAAAAGTCATATTAAGAATTCTAAAATGTCTCATCATTTCGAGAATCCCACACCTCTAACTAACGCTGAAACTCCACGATATGGTCATCGAAGGTCGACCTTGTCGCAAGTTCATGTCTCATCCCATGTTTTAACGGACTCCAACAAATTTGGCTCGTTTGCAATATGTTCTATGAAGTCCACACACGCATCTTTATGGTGCTGTTTTTGGTCATCAGACAGAAACTCTGGAACAACCTTCTCACAAATCTTCCTCATATGCTATTCTTTAGTTAAAATGTGTTGAACACAACTACTTTATCCAATTTAACCAACTCCGTCACTGAGCGAACACTTAATTTTCGGTCACCCCGGAACACATCACGAACGGTGGCAATGTTTTAGTCTGCAATCGCTCATTTTGGCTCACAGCAGGCTCATCTTCTTCCACGATGTCCCTTCTCCCTGCAAACCGCTTATGCCATTCTCAGACATGTGCAAGACAAAGTTTAATCTCCATAAGCCAGTGCTTCTCAAATTTTCACTGTTTACGACCCGATATTTACTCATAATTTTCATCGCCCCCCCCCTCCAGACAACAACTATGTATTGAATTCAATAACACTATACTTTGACGCTAAAGCTACAGCATGAATTTAACCTTTTAAGTGTCACCAACGTATATAAGCGTTTCTCTCAACTAAAACGATAACTGTCCCGGTCATATATATATATGTCTTTCCGAAATACGATCCTTTCTGTGTACTGCTATCCATGAAATTGAAGGCTTTGAAAGGCAATAAAAATAGATTGACAGTGTTTGCAAAGGATTTACTTATTTCATAGGATTTGTTTATTTTTATTACTTTTCTCCTCCCCCTAAAGTACATCACATATGCTCTCCGAGGTGGAAAACGGTAGCATTGGGGAGCGATTTGCGTAACTTTTAACCGGCAGTTAAGAGATTTATTATAAACCATACAAATTATCAAGATAAATGTTAATTTTTTTATATAATTTTTTATATGAATATCCCATGGGTTCACTGGTAATTATTAAACTTGTTCTTAATTAAGTATTGCTAAATTAATTATAAAATACATTGTGCAATACTGATACGATTATAAGAGTATTATATCAGTATAAATGTGTATTTAATTTTTTTTATTATGTCAGAATGTATTTTGTTTTACTTTCCATAAATTAATAATTTTTAAAATAATCTTTTGTTTTCGAATTTTCAATATGCTCGCGCCCTCCTCGTAGGGGTATCACGCCCCTCTAGAGGGGCGCACCCCACAGTTTGGGAAACGCTGCCATAAGCCTCAGTCAATATTTAAAATGTTTCTGTGACTGATTTCTTAAGTCTCACAAGAGACTTGATGTTGATTCGCTGTGTTCAGTTTTAATATTACACATTTTTCTGGCTGAATGCTGTTGTACATGTTTATTTAATGACGCAGTCCTCTCAACTAGCGTGGTTGGTAAAGTCAAAACTGGCCACGTGGGTAGAGGAGATGTGTGGAATGGCATCACCAAAACAGTTGTTGTCAACTGCACTCTTTTTTCAAGCTACACACTTAGTCTCGTTTTTTATTTGTGTATGTCTTACCTCGAGTGTACTATTTCCAGTACTGTAGATTTGCATGTACTAAGGAACTAATTAAAATATCTGTAATAATCTTCATATAGCTTTTGTTATAAGAGGCACTCTTTTAAAAAATTCTTAATTTTAAATTATTACTGAAAATATTTTATCAAAATAATATATAGCATACCATTTGCACGAGTTCTAAAACACAGAAAATAGTTATTTTATTCACAAGTTATTATAAATATCAAAGCTTTGTGTGTATATTCATTAAGGTATCCGTATTTTTTAAAAAGCGTATAAATCAGTGTATCTCAAACTGCGGTTTGGGGTTAACTCTACAAAGGGGGTCGACATATTGAAAACCGAAAAAAAGATTTTTTAAAAAAATTAATTTATTGAAAAAAAACAAAAGGGTTTTCTGATATAATAAAATAAAAAAATACACATTTTATATAATGCACTTATAAATGTACCCTTACATTTATAAAGTTATTATACTAAAAATGTAAAATGTATTTTTTTTAAATTTTAAAATTTTAAAGTTAAAGAAAAAAATTTGAAATTATCATTTTTTGGGGGTTTTATTAAAACTTATCTTGATAATTTGAAGGTTTTATAATTAATTAAAATTTCCGTTTAAAAAGTTACTTTCCTCCCAATGTCCCCTTTTCCCAAAATAGGAAAAGGGGTTTTTGTGTTTTTTGGGGGGTGGGGGGGAGGGGAATAAATAAGCAAATCCTCAAAAATAAAAAAACCCTTTCCCCCCCTGTCAAGTTCTTTTATTGCACCCAAAAACCTAAGAAATTTTGGGTTTCCCAAAAAGTTCTACTTCGGAAAGCATATAAAACACAGAAAATTAATATTTTTGACTAGCGAGACGTTTTTATCGTCTTGTTAATAAGAGGTTAAAGTCGTATTTTTAGTTTTGTGTCAAAAATGTAATTTAAACAAAACATTTTTTTTATTGTTTGGGGGGGGACACTAAAATTTTGATTGTTTGGGGGTCACGTATATTTGAAAATTTGGGAAAAACTGATATAAATTTAATATTTATGATATTTCCTCCTTAGATTAGAAAACTATATAAAATTGTTTTAAAAATAAACAATAAAAAAAATTTAAATATAATATTTTTCGAAATAGAACATAGAATGACAAATTTTTTAAAACTTTTTCCTTTTTTTGAAAAATTTTATAATAATAATATTTTGCCTGTATATACCTGGACCCCGTCAGGGCTGAAATAGAATTTTTAAAATATTCAACTTAGAAAAGGTTTTTTCCATATTTTCGATAACAAGGGGGGAAATTTTAAGAAAAAAAAAGTCAATAATTTTTTTAATGGGTTGTAAATCTGAAAATAATATGAATTTTACAAAAAAAAAAGTTCGAAATCTCTGGGAATCTTTTCTTTATATAAGCACACACACACACACACACACACACACACACACACACACACACACACACACACACACACACACACACACACACACACACACACACACACACACACACACACCCCACACACACACACACACACACACACACCACACACACACACACACACACACACACACACACACACACACACACCACACACACACCCCACACCCCACACACACACACACACACACCCACACACACACACACACACACACACAAAATATTATTATTATAAAAAAATTTTTTATGAAAGGAGAACGTGTTTTGAAAAAAGATGATTTTAAGTTAATTTTTTGCCAAAATATTGTATTTAAATAAGTTTTTTTTGTCATATATAATGTACTTAAAACCATTTTATACATGTATTCTAATCTAAGTAACACTAAATATGGTGATAGTTATCCATTTATGCGCTTCTTAAAAATCACGGTTCCGAACGTATAGTCGGATACCTTTAATTATTTTAATTCTTATAATATAATATTTAAAAAATTGTAAAAGAGAGAGAGAGAGAGAAACTAACGATATAGTTTTTCCAACAAATATAAGTACTAATTTTTTAAAAAAAACTCATTTAAGGAAGAAAACTGTTAAATAATAAAAGTTAAGTAAATATATTTATTTCGCTTTCTCAGTGTAAAGTTCGTTTTATTGGCTGTTTTGAAGTTCTTAAAAACGATATTTCAAGAACCAACTATTCCTTTTTCTCTGCAAACGAAATATTTTATTTCTTATGTCATTTACACGTGAATTTATTTTCCGAACAAGCACACTATCCTGACAAATGCAGCGGTTGGCATCAGAAAAATATGAAATATAGCTATGTTTTTTTTATTTTTATTAAATCAGTTGTCTGCGCGTGTCCCTAATATTCCTAATAAAAGTCATATTCAGTCTATTTCAGATACGATAAAAAAGGCGTAAAAACTAATTGATCTAAACCTTTCCCACATAAATGAATATTTTAATTAATATGATTTGTAAAAGTAGTTTGATATTTGGTTCTCTGAATATTTAGCGGAAATCATTCGAATTAAAATTTATGAATTAAATAACTCTTATTAAAATTTTATAAAATATTTTTAAAGAATGTTTAAAACATTTTCCTTTGAAATTTTATACATGAGTGATTGGTGTATAAAGTTTAGAATATCTATCAACAAGGTTTCTAATTAGTCAGAAAACAAAACACAGCGAGAATTGTTTAACACGAAACTGGTAGTGTCTAAGATATTTTTCGTGTTAAAAGAATTTCGAGTTAAAATATTTTGGAAAAAAAGGCATATATTTAACAAAATTCAGTTTATTAGAGGGCATTTTATCTACATGCATGTATTAAATAAATTTGCATGTATTAAATATTAAGTAAATTTGCAAGTATTAATCCCGTGTTTCCCACTGATTAAAAATTGACATTAAAAATTGACTGATTAAAAATTGACATTCAATTTGATTATAGGGTAAAGAGTTCTCGTGTTAAGCTGCATTCACATCAAGGCTGTCAGCGTCGAGTGTTGAGCGTCTAGCCAATCAGAGACTTCATTTCACCCGAGATGAAGTCGCTGATTGGAACTAGCTTCAACCTGATCTGACTGCCTTGACCCAAAGAAACGGCTTAAAAATCTTCAAACAGTTTTCAAAGTTAAAAAAAAAAACTTTACATTATACGAATACTTTTAAACTAAGTGCATTTTTTTTAAAACTATGTGCATTATTATATCTCTCGTTGACAAATATATACTTTTTAAAAGAAAGTTTCTATAAAAAGCAAAAGTTGGCAACAGTGAAGCACATGGACTCATTGGCTGGAAACGTGTATTTACATTCATAATATAATTATGACGTCGAATTAATTTATGAACTGATTGGCTGAAAACACGTGACTAAGTTATGTAATTAATGACGTCACATGAATTTAGTCCTTTACCCTAACAGGGTTTGTGCAGCTTTGAAAATTGATAGAGTGATGCTACAAGAGGTACGGAATGAACTGGATTACAGATAGGACGCATGCCATGTAACAAAAAGTCACACTTAGAGCATTTGTACGGGAAAAACAATGGTGTATTTCTTTTTATATTCATGCAACGTTATTATATACATATATATTCACATATACAATTACAAATGTATTCACTTATTGTAACATATGCAGCACATTCGACAATATGATTTTTTGAAATCGGGTCAATCGTTTGTATTCACCCTTTCTGTATTTTGTAAATGAGTTACGGGAATAGTTATCGTTTGAACATTAATAGTAAGCAGTTTATAAAGGAAAATGTAACATTAATTCTCTAAAAGTAATTTATATAGGCTGTACGTTTCTTACAGAAGTAATCACATCTTAAACTTTATTTGTAAATTAATTTTTGTATTTGGTTACTAGTTATATTCTTTTTAATGACTGCTGTGAGGTCAAAGAAGGAAAAAAATCGCACTTCTTGTTAACTCTTTGGGAAAAAAAATATAAAAGTATCATATTTTTTTGGAAATTGAAAGCATTTTTGAATTTTTTTCTTTTCACAATCCATCTGAGCGAAATCTGAACACAACACTAAGGATAAAGAGGAGAAAAAGTTTGAAAGCTTTTCATCCTAGTTCATGAAAGCTCCAACGCTTCCAGTTGAGCCATGTTTGCTTTATCATAGATGGCTCTATCGCTCGGATGATTGCTGGGGAAGTCTGTTAAACTTTATTTCGGAACTGCTGAAATGGTGGAATCAACTTTTAGGACGAAAACCTTTTCTTACCGAAGAAAAAAAAAGCAGAAGAAAAAAATTTTTTTTTAGAAGCTAGATTGATATGGAATAAGGTATTTTTCTTCGTTTTGATTTCTTGCTTATTATGAAAATAATTTTCTTATCAGAAAATAAATAAAATAGGCCTAAAATTATTAATTAACTTTTCTGTGTTTAAATAATCCTTATTATTTCTACAAATATTTACACATTACCTTCGCTGCTTTGTTTAATTCGACCCACACTCCCGAAAAAATGTTAATGAATGTTTAAGAATATATCTTAAAATACACTTGAATATAGACGATGCATAGACTTTTAATACACTTTTCTTGTGAAATATTAAAGATAAAATTATACAGACACTTAATATATTGAAACAAACTACGCGTATAATTTTTCCCTGCAACAAATCTCTCCTTGTGGGAAAATTGACTTACAGGCAAAGTTCGCTTCCCACCACAAACTTGATTAAGATTATGGCAACCCTTGAAGATGTCACCAGGATTAACAGATTAGTAACTTTATCACCCTTGACCACAAATTTGGCGAAAAATTTGACATCATGAAGGAGTTATCGATAAGGCTCTAGGGTCGACGCTTCTGGAAATTTCCATAAAACTGTAAATGTAGGTGCAGAGCAAAAGAGAGTTCAGTTGTACGCGTTGAACGCGATAAAAGAGAAGAGAGAGGGGTGACTATCTGTCTTAGTTGCTGCTGGTGGAACTGTTTCTGCTAGACACACTTCTGAAACGTCGTAAAGCTTGTTTATAATGGGTGCGATTTGAGCTATTGTGAGCGATGTGTTATATTATTTCTTTATGTACATACGTCTATTTGTTTTTATGTAGTGACTTGTTTGTCGTTTATTTATATATCTGTTAACATTCAAATAATTGGAGTAGTCGGCTGCTTTTTCTTCACTTAAATTTGTTACAATATACAGTCGGCTCTCAATAAGTCGAAGTCAATGAAAAACTTCGAATTATCAAGAGTAGGAATTATCTCACGAGAGTAGGAAAAATTCTTTCATAACCTCTCGAATAGGATTCTTTCCCGCTCTATTCACATTTCATTCATTCCTTATTGGAAATTAAATCGTTCCACACTCGGTTTCCTCAGACACTGTCCACATCATGATTGGTTCTTCAAGGCAGGGTCCAGTACAGCCCATCCCCTATTTGGTGCCATATGCTATAAGTCACACTGATGAGTCATACATCGTAATGTTACTCCAACACAAAATACACAAAACTATGCACCTCTTCTTCACAATAGAAGACCATACTTTCTGAACACATGTGTAGAAAGGCCACTTGTTAAACAAAAGATATGGATGGCTGACAACAAGTGCAGCGTTTTTTTATCCTCTTAAAGAAGGAAAGCAATAAATGTGTCTTTTTGCCTAGAGGTACCAGGAAACACAGGGATGTCAGACAGATGGTCATCAAAGGGGTTACGTTACATGGTAAACACGCAAGGACAATGCAACACAAAACTTGTAAGCTCCAACTTGTTTGCTACAGGACTTTATATGATATTTAGTATTCGAATTGTCGAGAGTTGTAAGAGACAATTTTAAATAATCACGCGTTGTAGTCCTTTCCAGCCAAAGAGTTTTCTTGGAAATATTGAGTGCACCAAAACATATTATTTTAGTTCGAAATATCAAGTTTTTCTAGGGGCTGAGCATGTAACTGCTGTTTGTAAAACATGCAACACCATGAAGGAATCATCAGAATTAAATGAAATTTAATGCACAAACGACTTGTATTAGTACATATAAATGACGAAATTTGTAAAGAAAAAAAACTAATATTAAATCTCCGAAATCAGTGTTTGGTGTAGCCACCTCGCGCTGCAATTAGTGCTGCTATACGACTTGGCATGGAGTCAAACAGATTTTGAAAGTCTGCTTGTGGAAGAGAATTTCATATTGCTTGTATGCGCAGCAAATTTCGTCTTTTGAAGGTGGAGGACGCGATCACGAGCGAGACGCCGACTAACCAAATCCCACAAGATCTCAATAGGCGACATATCCGGTGAATAAGCAGACCTAGGAAGAGGTTGCATGTGTTGGGCTGAACGGAAGTCTCGAACAGTCTGTGCAACAGGTGTGCGTGCATTATCATGCTGAAAGATAGCTACAGGGGTGCCTTGAAGGAAGGGAAAGATTTCGGGCTGCAGCACTTAACGGACGTACCTGTTACTACTGAGATTACTCTCAATTCGTAGCAAATTGGATCATCCATGATATGAAATCGTACTCCAAACCATAACTCCGGGTGTAGCCACTATATTGTTCAATAACGCATTCTGGAAGGCAGCGTTCACCGGCATAGTGTCTAACATGAATGCGGACATCATGATCCCACAGATTGAAGCATGATACATCTGAAAAGACAACTTGGTGCCAATTAGCTTGCCAGGCTCTGGGCTCATGAGCCCAATGCAGACGCAGCCATTGATGGTTTGTCGTGAGGGAGGATCCTGTATAAACGCACTCTTGAACGCAATCCATGGTGCAGCAGACGTCAACGAACTGACGTAGCCGTCATTAGTACACCTGTAGCAGTAGATCAACTGCCAACTACCTGGAGGAAGTTGTATGGTCATTCACCGCCTTACGGAGCTGGTGTCGATAATCACGTGCTGACGTCACTTTTCGTCGTCCACTGCCAGTTTTTTGAGTTGTTCGGTGCTCGTCGGTCCACTGCTTCCAAACTCGCGTCACTATAGAACTGTTTCACTGCACACGTGCTCCATTGCGTGATAGGAAAGTCCTCCTTTTTGAAGGCTGATAATCCTCCTCCATTCAAACTCCGTAAGTTGTTGGAATTTCTCCTTTTTTCGTCGTGGAAGCATATTTAGGTCTCACTAAACGTCCGCCACCAACAAATAATCATTAACTATTTTCAACGTCCCGCTACAGCCCTAGATTTATACGCTTTCAGCATCAGTTCAGAGAGCACTGCGCACGTCACGCATGCGCGGTGGCTCTGAAATTTACGTAACATCCTATAAATGATATTTGCTGCAAAGTTCATTTAATTCTGATGATTCCTTCATAACGTTGCATTTTTTTTTACAAACAGCAGTGTATTATCGAAAGTTTGAATTAGTGAGAGTCGACTGTACTTGAAACATATTGAGATAATCATAAATTAATGAAAATTTTAATTCATACTATATTATTATTTTACAGGTGGATATAAGAACAAAAAAAGTCAGGTGATGATGTTGGAATCTGAGCTGACTGTAACTTAACTTTATCAGGATGTTTAATTGTTCTGTGTATATTTTGCTAGGAACAGTTTAAACACCAAGGAGTATGTTATTAAAATATTAAAAGTTTCACAATGTTATTCAATGAAATACATTTTTTTCCTTTACTGAATAACATTTTAATGGCTAAGAAAAAACAGACCCTTTATTTTGTCTGTGTGTTGACCTTTTTTCTACCTGGTAAAATTCAAAGGTAAATCAAGTCTTTTATTCGACCTAACTGACTACAAAAGTCTTACTCCAGAAACATTGCCTAGAGGAGATTATAATATTCAGTTTCTTCCTTTGGGAGAATTTCTGCGACCATCGTTTCCTTCCATGTGAAAGAGAAGTTATATTTAACTTACCAAACTACGGTTTTTCTTTTCGAATTATTTGATCAAGATTCCATTGACTGTGTTCAATGAAATGAGAGACTTTTTTTCTTATAGAAGATTCGAGACTTGTGTGACCCAATTTGCCTCTTTGAAAAGTCAGAAACACATTTTTCTGATCTGAGCACAGAATGTGCATCGTTTTCTCTGAGCTATAATGAAGTATAAAACAATTCGTTCTTGTGTGAGTTTTCTCATTTTAAATTTGAAATTCATCAATATTCAATCGAATATAAAAGGATTCCACAAAAACGTTATCTTAGGATCTAGTGTAAAAAAATTAATTACATGTCTATGAAAAATGTATAAAAAATGAGTTTAACTAAAAATTTCTAAATTTTGTTTAACTCATGTTTTAAACATCCCTAATTAGTCTATGATTACAAGAAATTCTTAGAAGTATTTCTGGTAAAAGTTTCACCCCTTAACCTATGTTTCTTTAACGCCTCTAAAACAGGACAAAGGATGGTTATTATATAAATTCGTTTGAATACTTTACTTTAAATTGAAGATGATTTATTATTCAGGAATCTTTTTGTTGATTATTTATCTTTATCGGAACTTTAAATTAATGTCGAAGGTTTGTTTACGTATTTTACAGTTTTCTAAATTAATATCTTCTTGATTATTAAACTTAAAAAAAATGTAAAACTCTCAGAATTCATTATTTATAAACTGTTTATTATGAAATATTCTGTTACATTTTATTCATATCTTGCATAACAAAATTCAAAAACCGGTTTAATTACCCAGTTCTCTGTACGTAATAATCTTTTTAAGATAAAATATTAAGACATTAGCAATTAGTAATTTTAGTTTGACTTAATGAAATTCTTAAAAGTTAAGGCATGTACAAGTGAAGATGTTTAAAACTTTCAGGGTGGAAGTAATTAGAGTAAAATAATTCAAATTCATAGAAATTTTTTTTAATAAGATCATTTACAGAAAATTAACAATAATTCTGCTTTAAAAGTGAAATGTTATGAGTGATATAATGGAAAAAATTCAGATATATTCTGTAAAAAATATATTTTTGAAGTCGGAGTATAAAAATAGAAATCTTAATAAATATAATATATAGAATAAAATTAGAACAGGAATATAATAAATCTAAATAATATAATAAAATATATAATACAATCTTTATCATATTTATTTAATTTATTTTAAAATATTTTTTTTCATTTAATATACATTCATTATAAATGCATTACTCGTATGTATTGTTAAAAAGGGATAATATTCTGCTGCTGTAAACTACTTTTATAATTTTTTGGCTACAATAAACAATTTGCATAATTTAAAGTAAATTGTGTTGTGCTATTGCTTAATATATACACCTTAATTATAAACAAAAGTAGTTTGTCAAGAACTACGCTTTAAGAGTGAAGATTTAAAATTTAATTTTAATTTCACAGTTGAGTTACAGAAATTAGAGATTTAGTATTTTAAATAAGAGCGTAGTTAAATTATTATGAATACAATGTTGAACCTACTTTTATATTGTTGGCAACATCAATTTATATTTAAAAAGATAAACTTTTATTCGCTCGTTAGTTTTCATTTTCCATATTTTTATCGTTGTAATTTCCCTTCAATAGTAGGTGTGCCAATACAATAATAATATATTGCTAAGGAAATTGAGGAGTCTGTTTGCTTTTCAACCTAATGGATATGGTGGACGGATAAAAGAGTTCTAGATAAAAGATAAAATACAGTTGAACCTCTATATTGCGAATTTTTCTATACAGCGAAATTTTTCCTGGAACCTTGAACATTTCATGATTTTTTTTCATAAAATAACCTCTCTATAGCGAAGTGCATTTTCTACATAATAAACTTTTTCTTTTGTGATTAAATTTTTCTTTCTCCCTATTTTTAAAGTATTTCTGATCATTTCAAGTTATTCTTTCCTTAACACATTTTATGGTGGTCATAAATCTTGAACTGGTTTTATTAGATCCTAACTCGCCGAGAGCAATAGATTTCTCGACGTTTCATCCAAGAAGTGTAACCCTACCCTTAACCCCAATTGTCCAGTTCACTAGAAACATTTTCGATATCTCCTTTCACACTCAGTGGAGTTGTCCCGACTCCCAGAGTTCTAGTTATAAAATAATGCATGTTTAATATTACTTGTATGCTTTAATCTATAAAATGTCCTAAAAACTCATTAATTTTAATATAAAATTATTTTCTTAATATTGAAAATACAGTGTATTCTTCGACATTCTTTTTTCTTGTTTTCCTTGCAGTTTTCTTTCTTTTTTTTTTAATGGGTAAGATATATAAAATAAACATATATTGATTTTAAAAAAGGTGTGAATAATTACTTTTTTAATATATAGTGTTTATGAATTTAAATTTGTTTTATGTTGCTTTTAAAGTATATTAAAAGATGTGAATCTCTATATAATGAATTTTCCATATAACGAACATTTTTTCCGGGATTTAGTGACTTCGTTACTTGGAGGTCCGACTGTATTTTGATTGCGCTATTTCCAGAGTGCATAAGCAAAATTGTAAACAAAATCGTATTGCTGCAATTAAGATCCCATTGTTAATATAGAAACTTTTTTGATGATTACTCCTTCAAAAAATAGTAGTAATTATGCCACAAAAATAAATAAATGAATAAATAAAATGACAGTAAAAGTGTGTAAAGTTCTTTGAAACGCTATCCAAAGAAAATTCCATCTCATTTCGAGATAGACATGATGTCCTATGGCAGGAGATCTCCAGAACTATGAAAAATTACTTAAGGTATCCGAACATGTTCGGATCACTTTTTTAAAAAATAGCATACCAAAACATTATAAAGGCTTTTGTAGGTATCACAATAATAATACATACAATATTTAAATTTTACATAATTCAAAATTATAAGTGAAATTTTAGCAATATTTTTAAAGCACTTCAAAGCAACAAGAGAAAAAAAAACCCTATAGCATTAAAAGTATTCTTAAAACCAATTAGTTGCTTTTATCTAGATAAAAATCTAAAATTTTAATTTTTTATTAAAATTTAAAAGTTTTAAGAGTTGATTGAGTAAATAATATAATAAAGATGACATATTCTCTATATGAACCTATTATTTTTTTAAAAAAATCAGACCATAACCCAAAATATATTTATGCAATAAGAAATATTTTGGTATATTATCTAGAAAATAATATAAATATCAGATTTATAAAATTTTATAGTTATTGAGTTATCATATTCTTCATTCTATACTTAGAACAATTTAAATGCCCACTTCTGGTATAAAGTAAAGCCCTATTTCCGTTTTTTTCGAATTTTATAAAATTGATTGTAACTTAATCTTTCGGTAGCGTGGAAACAAAACAAAGTGTGTTTTTAAAGCCAAAAGATAGCACTATAAAATAAAAATAATATGTATTTTGATCGAATTTCGTTATTTTAATGTGTTCGAATACTTTCACAAAATTGAATATTAAAAAGAATCTAAACCTAATTTCGAAAAACTCTCTTTGGAAGTGTAAACCATCTTCACCTAGAAGTTTAGTATCAAAATTTCACGTGTCTGCGTTTATCCGTTTTAGTGCTATATCGCAGATGCACACATACAAATTCTTTTATTTGTGTGATCTATTTCAAAATAAAATACTTACAAGAACTTTCCCCATTCCTAATAAATTTGTATTTTCATCAAATTCTTTAATTAAATACACGCCACGCATGGAATTAAAATATATAATGCATATATTTCTACAATTTCTAGAAAAAGCGTGTGTAAAAAAAAAAAAAGAAAAATATAAAAACTATGTTGGCATCAGCATGTTGAAGATGTAATGCAAGCAGAATGACAAAGAAGGACGCACTTAGAATAAAACGATTTGTTGTAAACTGGCGACATTGAAAATAGAAAAAGGAAGAAAAAATGAAACAAAGGGTTTTGAAAGATGTTTTAGATTTCATGTCACGTGTAGGAAAAACGGAATTTAAATTTTGAGCATAAATCTTTCCCATTCAAATTACAAATATGTTCCAAATGGTTAATTCATTTTGTGATTGTAGACTACTATTTCTAAATTTCATTTTAGACATCTTGAACTGAAATGGGAAAGGGCTTTTAATGTTCTTAAGGAATAATGAATCCGAAGGAATGAGAACATATGAACCTATTTTTTTATAAATTTGTTTTTCAAATTTTTATTAGTAATTTTAAGAAATCAAACAATACCAAATTACATAAGAAAATTTCATTAGTAGCTTTACTTTTGTTTCTTAGAAATAATTTACTTGCTTATATATCATTGTAAAAAAGTACCCGTTACTTATTGAATCAAACCATCAAAGGTTTAAGAGCAAAAAAAGTGTTGAAATATATACAGGGTGTCCCAGGATTAATGGGAAAAACTTTAAAGGGGACATCACAAAATTCGGATTTGCATAACAATCCATGGTCGGAAACGTCTTCGTTCGTCACTAAGTGGCGTGGTTCACAAGATCATTGGAGGAAGCAAACCTGCATTATCGCAGTCATTTGAGCTGCCCTCACACGCAGAGGAGTATGGGACAGTTTTAAGAACACCTAGCTAGCAG
This sequence comes from Trichonephila inaurata madagascariensis, assembly GCA_019973955.1. Classification (NCBI taxonomy): domain Eukaryota; kingdom Metazoa; phylum Arthropoda; class Arachnida; order Araneae; family Nephilidae; genus Trichonephila; species Trichonephila inaurata. The sequence continues at coordinate 4,499 of BMAV01022997.1, read as the reverse complement.
ATATGCACCCGATTCACGAATTGGCAGAAGGAAATGCACGAGCTTCAGAAAAATTATAGCGGTAGCCACACAGAAATGCACCAGACCCCTGGATGTTTACTAATTTGCATCACAATTTGTGACGATACTCTTTGAAAGTAGTAAGAGTGTAATAGTTTGACTTCACTTTGCAAAACACGATGCACACTACTCCGAGATTCTCCTATGGTGACAGCGACGGCTCGTACGCTGATAATTGGATTCCTTCGAACGGTATTCAACACATTTTGCTCCATGCTTGAAGTTCGAGTCCCTCGTGACCCTCCCTCACTATTACTATTACCTCGTAATGATCCATTTTCACACAAACTGTGATGCTAATTACTAAATATCCGACGTTCCGGTGCATCTTCCTGTCGCGTGATTCAATCTTTCTGCTGATCGTACATTTCCTTCTGACAATCCATGAATCAGTTGCATATCTGCCAACGATAATGCAGGTCCGTTTCTTCCAATGCTCTTGTGAAGGAATCCGAGTACTATGTTGGGAGTTTGAATCCCACGTGGCTCACCCTCAATATGCCTATTACCTCATAATGATCCATTTTCACAAAAATTGTGATGCTAATTACTAAACATCCGACGTTCCGGTGCATCTTCCTGTCACATGATTCAATCTTTCTGCTGATCGTACATTTCCTTCTGACAATCCATGGATCAGTTGCATATCTGCCAACGATAATGCAGGTCTGTTTCCTCCAGTGCTCTTGTGAAGGATTCCGAGTACTATGTTGGGAGTTCAAATAACTCGTGGCTCACTCTCAATATACCCATTACTTCGTAATGATCTATATTTATATCAATTGTGATGCAAATTATTAAATATCCACAAATATTTTAAAATTACAAATATTTGTGGAATTGCTCGAAATGTTCCTTCGAACAAAAAGCTTTTTTTAACATGCATTACATAAGTATATTGTCATTTTTGTTCCACTTCTTCACAAATAGATAAATTCATATCAGAGTTTTTGCCGTATTCATCGGTTTCTGGAAAAGATCCTCATACAGCATCACTTTCATTGAAACCCAACTACAATGCCATATTAAAAAGAAAAAGTTAAAAACAACAACAACAACAAAAATAGTTACACAAAATGTAGAAAGCGAAACGAAGCACGAACGAGGAAGCCTTAGTCAGCGTCAAAAGGAAAAATTAATGTTCTTCATAACGTTCAGTATCCCCCAAAATCAGGGATTCCTGAAGATACTAGAAAGCCCAGAAAGCTGTTAAGAGTTTTTTTTTTATTCTAGTTTTTATTAGTCTTAGGTATAACATTTTTCTTCATTAAACGACATGAGTTGTACATAAAAAGAGAAAAACGTAAACTAATTAATAAACTCACTAAATTAACTAACTAAATACTCACTACAAAACTAATTAAATACTCACAATTTTCAAATTTTTTGTAGAGAACTTTAAGAGCTAAAATAAATTTTTAAATTACGTATTTCCTTTAAGAGATTAACATCTAAGATTAGTCCTAGATTTATGTCCTTTTGACTTAAATTCTTTTGAGACATTTTATATTTTGAATATAAATATATCCCCCGAAAACTTAGTTCTTATTTTCATGTTTTCTTTCTTTCTTTCAGGTAGAAAATTTATACAACTCGTTATTCAAGAAAATAAAAATAAATTAAAAAGCTTGTGATATGAAACTAGCTCTCACTTTTATTCTTTATGCGTATGCCAAATTTGAATAGAGTACTACACCTGAAATGAAATTGAAAATTTTTTTTTGAAGTATGTAATGAAGAAAAATTTTAAACTTCAAGTAGAATTTTACTTAAGTTGCAGACAACTCTTTTCACTTGGGTAATTGCTGGAAAAGTTTGTTAAACCATTTCCTGGAGCTCTTAAAATAATGAATAAGCAGTTGGAAAAGGATTTTTATTCGCAAAAAGTGGCAGGTGGAATTGCCACTTTTAAAATAAAGAAAAATAAAAGGATATTGGAAACTTAAACTTTTTTTTAGAAATTAAAGTAGAAAGGAACATGAAGAGAATTCTTGAAGTTTCCTTATTTTTCGTTCCCTACACATTTCAAACTGCACACTTCGAAGAATTTCTGCAACCAACTCGAAAATATGCAGATTGCAAAATATCGAACTGGTATGTAATTGATTTAAATTTAGTACTATCGTTCTTACCCGCACACTCTTCAGAAGAGGTGTGGCATTAGACAGTAGGTGCAAATATCGGCGTCTTGTAGGTTCCGTATGAACGTGAAAGACACTATTCATTACTGAAGAATACTGCAACATCTGCTTATTAGTAGAACTCTCACTAAAAATACTTGTCAAGATTGATGTATGGGGGACCAAGTTGTCTAGAGGGGACTTTGTATATCCCCCCAAAAAGACCAGCCATTCTTTCCTCATGCCCAGTGCATAACACATGTGAGCTGATTCAAAAATGGCTTTGATGTCCTCACACATTTTCTTTCGCCGACATCCAAACGATCTCAACGTTCTATTGGAAGGAAGATCCGGTGAACAGCATCTACTGTGTTGGGTACTCCTAACACATATTGATCACAAACGACTTGAATAAAGATGAATGTCGGCTTCCCACAAAGACACACCCTCAATGTCAATGTGACAAGGTGATTTATAGCCCTCCACAGATGGTGTACAAGATAACGCTTCGGAGTGGGGATCAGACGTGCCGGACTATTATCTCCAAGCACCAATAGAGTGGGACTAAAGGGAGAAGAGCCGAGGGTAGATCTGTTATGCTCGCCAATCATGTGATTGGGGGTGCGAAAGTGGCCTGCCCAGGGAGTTTAAAGGATAGGCCCGGAAGTTGACGGTGACTCTCGATCTCCTCCAATTTACGGAATGACTTCGCTCTTCAGTTTTTGAGTTTGCTGGAGCAGCCGCCCTTCAAGAACCAAGGGAGATGAACTTTGCAGACTTGTGAAAGACGGTGCCGAAGTCGGTGGAGCCACGACTGGATTGAACTAGATTGGAACTTTATCAATTTAATAATGAATATGCTTTTATGTTTTTTAAATCTGGAATAAAATGTCTTTTTGACAAATAGCTTTGTGATCCCTCACACTACCATGTTACGAAGAAATTTAAAGGGGTCACGACCCACAATACTTTTCAGAAGTTAGAGACGATAATTTTATTTTATGACATACTTTGATAAAAGTGTCATTATTAGAATAAAAATTGGGATTTGTGGACACTACGTACTTTCCACCTCTGATATCATTCCAATTATTTTACTGTGGACACATGTATGAAGTAACGCAGACCCAGGTAAATCACACGAACAAAATAAAAATAATAGTTCTCTAAGTAAGAACATATCTAATGTGGAAATGAAGAGGCTCAAGTGTGCAAAAACACACTTGAGCGTACTCGTGAAACATATTTTTGAAAATACACTCAGAGACGCTTTATGAAACTAATCTGAGATCCCTTTTGCGAGTACTGCCTTTAGCATCGAAAACTTAATGTTTACGCTTGTAATGGCGTCACACCAGAGCAATATGGAAAGCTGTAGAATGGTATTTATTAATGTTTAGCAATGCGTTACGTTTCATTTTGGGGTGAAATGTCTACACATCATGTTTGGGTAAGAAGGTCTCCTGGACAGCGGCTCATTCCTGACTTATCTCAAAAGGGGCATAGGTCCCAACCAGAAAGCATTATGATTTACAGAATCATATCCTTCAATACAGGCCCTTTATAAAAGAAGTTAGTAGGATGATGACACTTCAACCATATGTGGATGATACTGTACGGTCTCATGCATTTTATTTTCTTATAAGGCCTTCTAGAGTTATGTTTCGTTTAGATCAGCGATACTCAACCTGTAGCCCACAGAGCATTTTTAAGTGGCCTGATCATGGTCCATTGTGGTGAGAAATTTACTAATTTGAGAACATTCTATTAAAAATTTGGTGGGAAATTCTTTGTCAAGAAATCAAATTTGCTTTTTGCTGTCGGTACCGTAAGGGTACCAATTGATATTTTTTTCTATTTGGAACGGTTATGGTAATTGACAACAGACATCAGTGGAGTAGCGACAATTTGATTGATGGAACTAATTTTTAACTATCTTTCATATCTTGCAAGTGAAAATTATTCCAAAAAAAAAAGAAAAAGAAAATGTTTCTAGACGATTGAGAGGTTGACTATTTTGTGGTGAAAAATAAGCATGGTTACGTAATAGTTTGATTTATCACGAAAGTGCTGTATTTAAAAAATACTAATAAACAGGAATCATTCATTGACGCTTTTCCTCGAAGATCTCCTTCAAAGGGTAATAAATAGGCTTTCTTGAATAATCTTTGCAAAGCAACAAATTGTTTGTCAATGGAAAAACAGGTTAAAAAAAACATCCTATGAAGTTTTTATAAGGCTATGAAACCGTTTATTGAAGGAGAGTTGAAAGGAGTTTTTTAAAAACTTTTTAATTTAGTATTATAGTGATAAAAATGT
>BMAV01022996.1:122516-269934 GCA_019973955.1 Trichonephila inaurata madagascariensis | reverse complement strand
ATAAAAAGAAACTCGTAAATCTCCAAACGGGTCTAACAAAGAATTTATATGATTATTCAGAATGTAAAATCTAAATCAATAGATCCAAAGTGTAGTAATATACTCGTAAACAATAAAAGCTAAGACAAAGACACACATTTAAAAAAATTAAACCATTTGCAGATTTAAAACAGTATGGCACACTTTTAATTTAAAATATTTCTGAAGTGTCTAATGATTAAATTCTTTGACCATTCTTAGAATTTAACAAAAAAATTATCATAGGTAAATGTTTTTCGATTGGTAATTTACGGTGTTTTTCTTTTTTGTGGGCTTATTATTCATTACAAAAAGAAGACAGCTCTTGTCTTTAGAATAGAAACTCACAAAGCAATGCTTCAGTGTAAGCAATAAAATGCTGCAAAATCTTAATTTCAATTACTAGTCCTGATTTAAGCCAGGTTGTGTGAAGCTTTATAACAATATCGTGAGCAGAACTTTAGCATTAATGACTGAAAATTCCAAATTTACAAAATTTCTTATCCAATAATTGTGAGGAAAACGTATGTAGGTTGAAAACATTCATAACCAAAAAATTTTTTAATGGATATTTATTTTAGACTAAAGAATCAGAATAACTTCTTGATATATAAAATATTTCCATTCAGAGTAGAGATAAACTGCAAAAATTTTAGTGATATATTGTCTTATTAAATCCATGCTTTCTTTTTGAGTGCTTCCGAAATGTGTGTATTCTGTATTGTTATTTTCATTTTTATTTCCTTTCAAACATTAATCCATTGATAACAATTTGATTAAAATTTGCTTATCGTCTAACTATTACTGGGGAAAAAACTTACATGTGCAACTTTTGTGATGTAATCATTTTATTGATGACTTATACAGGGTTTATATTACAAATCCTTTTCTTCCTCTCATGTACAGGAGGTCCCAAAAATAGCGCCCAAACTCTGGAAAGCTAGATTTCTCATTGAGAGTACATAAAAATTCTCAAAGAACTGTACCTGTACAATCCATAGTTTTTGAGAAAAATACGGAAAATGAGGGTAAATGAATGATGATTCATGATGGGGCTCCAGCGCATTTCTGTTCTCATGTACAATTTTGTCTGGATATGGCACACTCCAGCCACTGGATCGGACATGGGAGATCTGGTTCTATGGCCTCCAGGATCGCCAGATCTCATACCGTTGGGTTTTTTCCTGTAGGGCAAGCTCAATGAATTTGTGTATCTATACATGGAGACTACACAAACGGACTTTGTTGTTCGCCTGCATGTTGCTTGCACTTCGGTGGACACTGAACTTCTGTGATGTGTGCATTCATCTATTCCACAGCTTGCTCAAGTCTGCCTCGATATGCATGACGGAGACTTTGAACATCTGCCTTTATAAATATTTGTAAATACTGCTCAGGATGTGTCTAATACGGCTGTGACGTCATACGTTCTATTCGTATTTTTCTAGTATAGATCACACAGGCTCAATTCTTCGGGCATTTTTTACATATTCCCAAGGAGGAATCTAGCTGTGCAGAGTTTGGGAGTTATTTATGGGACATCCTGTGTTTCCTGAGTAATGAAGTGCTTCTTAAAGTTGCAATATTCGTGACGCAATATTCAATCATAATTTTCATCGCCCCCATACAATAACAATGTATTGAATTCAATAATACTATATTTTGACGCTAAAACTACGATATGACTTTAACCTCTCAAGCACCCCCGGCGTATATAAACGTCTCACTAGAACGAAGCGTTTATTTCCCCGGACGTATTTATACGTCTTTCCGAAGTACGATGTTTTATGTGCACTGCTATCCATAAAATTATTCCGAAGGCTTTGGAATGCAATAAAAGGACCTTGACAATGTTTTCGAAGGATTTACTTATTTCAGATTATTTTTGCTGCTTTATTTCCCTCTCCCCAATACCTCACATAGGTGCTCCTACATGGAAAACGGTTGGTATTGGGAAGAGAATTAAGCAACTTTTAATTGCAGTTAAGAGATTAATTATAAACCGTACAAATTATCAAGATAAGTGTTGATTCTTGTTTTTAATTATATATATGACAAACCCATAGAGTCACTGATAGTTAATAAACTTGTTCTTAACATAGTACTATCAAATTAATTATAAAATACATTGCGTAGCACTGATACATTTATAAGTGTAATATATCAGTGCAAATGTGTTTTTATTTTTTATTATGTCAGAATGTATTTGGTTTGCTTACTTTCAGTAAATTAATAATTTTTTTAAATCTTTTGTTTTCGATTTTTCAATATGCTCGCACCCCCCTTGTAGGGTTGTCACTCCCCCCCCAAGAGGGGCGCGCCACACAGTTTGAGAAACGCTGGACTTAAGTATTAAAAAAACACTTATCAAGAATGTTTTCATGTTTAAGCTTATAATAAATGTATTTGCTGTGTTTATTTTGTATATTTTGGTGTTTGAATTTAAAATCCAGGAAAAATTCATTTTAAAATTCTTTTTTCCAGGGACTTAAGTTGGAACAGAATAGAGGAAATATATGAGGATGGATTTGTTAGTCTCACACGTCTGCAAGAATTGTGAGTATATCACCTATATAAACTTTTCATGTGAACACTTTTAATTAAAGTATACATAGCATACATAGGATTGATTTAGTAATTGAGTCTTTGAGAAAGCGTTTTTCATGCAAAATTGATTCGATTGTAATACATTGCTAACTAAATAAAAAAATAAAATCCACTTTTTTACTTACTTTAAAAATTAAGGACTGAAAAATTAAATTATTTTAACACAAAGCGTATTAACGTTTAATGTATTCCTATCCATATCATAACAAGTCAAATAATCAATTTTCAAAAGAAAAAATAAAAGAATCAAAAGAAGAAAAAATAGGTATTGAACAGTTAATAGTAAGTATTTAATAGTTGTGAAACTGTGGTCGATCATTTCGTATTGATGCTAAATAATTGATTTCTTCAAAAAATTCCAGAAGTTATTTTTATTTTATGCCTGAATTTAATCAGTATTTTCTTAGATTTGAATTGATAAAAAATAATCTAATCAAATTTCTTATTTACCTCCTAAATAAATCAGCAATAATCAGTTCATACAATGGGATGTTTTTTTATAAATGCTTTTTTTTATTTATTTATTTATTTTTCAGGAAGTCACAATAAATTTTCTTTATATTACATTTCTTTCCATCATTTCTAAGAATATTTCGGTATAATTAGACGTAATATAAATTAAGTGTTGTCAAAATACTGTTCTTGAACGGGTTATTCCTTTGATGAAATTGTTGCAAAAATAAAAATGGTTGCTACAGTTATTATTTTTGTGGGATATGGAGCGACAATAGCTGTTATATTTTGTGTAGCATACCAAATACGAACGCGTACAGCTTATTGCACATTTTATTTTTGAATTCAGAGCATAATGGCTAGCTTTAAGGGGTTTATTTATCATGCTAAAATAATTAAAATAAATTTCCCTTGCTATTTTCAAGGAACTTTATAATTCAGGACCATTGTTTGGTAATATTATTATAAATAACTATGCACGCGCGCGCGTTTTAAAAGTCACAATAATTTTTTCGTAGAACGAGTTTTAAAAGCTTTTTTCCTAATACAGTAAATTTAGACAGACAAGATTTAAAGATCAAACTGATGGTCAAGTATATGTTAGTTCTCAATCACCTTCGTTCTTCTCGCAGACTATACAGTCGGACCCCCATATAATGAATCTCTATATTGCAAATTTCTCTATTTTGCGAACTTTTTCCTGGAACCACACAACAACATTTTACTATATTTTTCGTAAAATAACCTCCAAATAGCGAAGTGTATTTTCTTGTTAACGAAGTTTTTCTCTTACGATTTAAATTTATATTTCAGGATATTTTTCAAATTATTTTCTCTTTTAGCACGTTTTATGGTGATCAATGAATTGGTTTTACCAGGTGTCTAACTTCCCTGGAGCTTTAGAATTTCCGTAATTTTCAAATTAAAGAATTATTTAAAATTAACAGATTTCATTAATTATTAAATTTAAGGACGCATGGGGTAGTGTACGCTTAAAATAACTGGTTACAAAATAATGCATATTTAAAATTACTAGTAAGCTTAAAATTAGAACATGTCATTAAAAAAGTTCACATTAATTTTAGTATAAAATTATTTTTTAAAGTAGAAAGAAAATACGGTGTTTTCCTGGAAAATGTTTTTTTTTCCTTGCAGATATATTTTTGATGAGTAAGATATATACCAAAAAAAAGTGTGCAGAATAATTTTTTTTAAATAATTTATAGTGTTTATGAATTTAAAATATTAGTTTTAAGTATTTTCTAAAGTTATTAAAAGATGAATCCAATCACATAACGAACATTTTTTCGGGATTTAGAGATTTCATTAAATAGAGATCCGACTGTATTTCTGTACTTCTTACATAAAGCCAATTCCAAACATTTAAAAGTAAAAAAATATTATTTGAAAAAAAAACTTCGACTTATCTTCTTTTTAAAAAGAAACGAGAAACGTGTATCAATATGTTTTGCCAATCTAAGCCATTCCAAAGTAGTAAGGATTTGTAAGTAGAGCACACAGGGAATGAGTTATATTCATCACGCAATATATTAGTTATAATAAGATTGTATCGTATGGTAAATTCTCCATCATATTTAGCAATATCGTATTTCAAAGCATATTGTTAAGTTCAAAATGGCATTTTCACCTTCTTGAAATAAAATAATTAAACTTAATCATATAGTAGGTGTCCCAAAAATGACTCTGACGATTTGAAAAATCAACTTAATAAAAACAAAAAAAATATGGAAGGAGCTAGAAATGTACAGTTTTCTGCATTCTGCTTTTTTAACCAGGGAAGTTATTCTCACTAAATATCAAAATTAGTTATTAATGTCGCCATTGGATGGCACTTCTAACTGGAAAAAAACTATAAGATTTTTTTTTTTGTCCGTTTCGTCAGACACGTCAAGCATTCTGTCATGTTCCGATGAGTGAACCATTCTCAAAATACACGTCAGAATAATGATGTATGTAACGAAACGGACATAAAAAAAAAAATTTCTCTGTCAGAAGCGTCATCTGTTGACGAACTTATTAACAATTTTTTTAGCGTGTTCCAACAAGTAAACCATTTTTGAAACACACTCCAGAATGCTGGCATGTTTGACGAAACGGACATAAAACATTTTTTTTATAGTTTTTTTTTCAATCAAAAGTACCATCTGTTGACGAATTTTGTAACTAATTTTGAAACTTGATGAGAATAAATTCCTTGGCTACTAAAACAGAAAACAGCAAATCGTACATTTTTATCACCTTCCGCTCTTTTTTAATAGATTTTTGAAAACTTAGTTATTTTTGGGACACCTGTTAAGTAATAAAGGTGGAAATTTTATTAATTAAGGAAGTTATATAAATATTCTTAAAGGAAATTTTTTTATATTGCATAAACACACACATAATAAAAACCATTCAGATTAAATGGCATGAAGACAGAATAAAAAAATTACGAAAATTTGTTCATTTCGAATCTCATATCCCCTTCCCAAAGTTCAATTCATAGTTGCATAAAATCCCATTATTTACTTTTTAATACGTTTACTATCTTTTTGTGAATTTTTACTTTTATTTCTATATACAAGTATATCTATTCTGTAACTATGATTCATATCTATATATTTAAATCTATATATGTATTTACTTAATTTATTATATTTGTAAATTTACGATAATTTATTATATTTGTAAATTTACGATAATTTATTATATTTGTAAATTTACTATAATTTTTATGCATCTGCAAACTGTAATATATGTGTGAAATGTTTTGAAAGCCATATTACACACAGCATAAATTATGTTTTCTGAAAATTCATACACGTTATCCAAAGTTATATTAATTTACGCTATAACTTGACTTTTCAGATCTTCAAAAATATAAAATGTTTGAAATGTGTGAATGAAGGATTCAGATAAATACGGTGCCGGTTTATCCACCAGGGGCCCGGGGCCCAGATAAACAGGACTTAAATAGATTTTCTGGTTATAAATTTCTATCCTCCAGCGCCAAGGGGGCCTGTAGATCTTTTGCGCCCAGGACCCAAAATGAGCTTAAACCAGCACTGGATAAATATATTCAAATTTTATGTGTTATTTAACGTTTTTTTTTTCTTTCAAAAAACGTATTGAAAACCCTAAAGCACTGCATCGAGTTATTTATTCAAATGATTCAATAATAAATTTTACCAGAATATTCAATTGTAAACAAAAAATAAGTACAGTTAAACATACGTAGTAATAACAAACACTGAAATTCTATCATACTGTTTGATTAAAATTTATTTAATCATTTTTTTTCCCTTCTCTAGGAATATTGCCAACAATCGTCTTGAATTCATTCCTGGTACTGCATTCCATAAATTGACGACTCTACGTACACTGTAAGCAGATTTTTATTCTGATGTAAATTCTATCTGACGTTTTGACACATGATTCAAAAGATAGCGATATTTGTTTGAATATTGTCATGAAACATTTTTTTTTTCTTTTTTCGTAAATCTGAATTATGCATTACAATGCTTTTTTTTTATAAATGACGTACTTTTATTTTCATACTAGAAATGAAATAAAGATCACTAACACAAAAATTTTGGTGTTACATATTAAGCCTAATTATTTTCAAATCCAAGTACAAATGCATGGCTTGAAGTTCTCTCTCATTTTTCTTCGATGTGAAATATTCAGATAAAATTATTTGATTTATTTATCGCAGCATTCCCAATATATCGTTAAATTTTATATCATTTTAAGTCGTACGAAACTTTTAACGAATTTACTTCCCACGTATGCTTTTGTTATTTATAAATGTTTAAAAATCTGTTTCATACAATTTTGTGTTACTCAAGTTTAGAATACATGCGTTTAATTAAGATATAAGGTAGGCTAAAGCCTAATTAAATCACAAGTAATATCTCATTCTTATCTTCATATTTCACTTAACATTATGTGTTCAAATTCAAATTCAGTGGCGCAAAGCCCATGAGGGCCAAAGCTTACTGTCAGTGTTCTTGACCTTAGGTGCTGAAGTGCATGAGCAGATGGTCCGATCAGGTGGTCAGTCTGACGTGAAACCCCCAGTGATTAAAGTGAAATCAATGATGCTGGAAGTTATTTGCAAACAGATTGACTAAATATCCATCAATGTGCTCAAAAATTACGTGCTTTGCAGACCGTATTGGAAGCAAAACGAGAGGAATTCGTGGATGAAGCTTTAATATATGCTAAAAGTTTATGTGAAGAGTTTAAAATTTCTTTTGAGCCCCCAAGACGAATCAGGAGGAAGCATACATTTGGCGGTGGAAGTAAAGATGTTCAGTTATCGTAAGAAGATGAATTGAGGCGAGCAATGTTTTCTTCAATAGACAGAGTAAATGCTGAAATTCGAGAAAGATTCCAACAGTTGCAGAATCTAGCGCAAAAATATACTTTTTTAAGGCCTCAAGTGATATTGAGCATGTTGACAAACTTAACTTAGATCAAACTCCTCAAGACATTAATAAAGAAGAATTCCCCAACTTAAGCGCGTACGTCTACAAGATTTCGTAGCTGCAACAGACCCAGGCTGTAAAAAGGAACTATTTAGGTCCGGCTCCCTGGGTTTATTAAAATGCATTATTGAGTCCAAACGTGAAGATGGCTTACCAAACATTGTCATAATGTTGGCAATTTTTTAACATCTGCCATCAGTAATGCCAGTTGCGAGAGAAGCTTCTCTAAGCTAAAATTAATCAAAAATTATCTCAGATCGACTATGTCCACGTTAAGGCTAACAAATTTAGCTATTCTGGCAATTGAACATGACATACATATTGATATTGACAATTGTATAAAAGATTTTGCAACGAAAAAACTACTAAAAGTGCATCTATAATAAATAAAAAAATTTAAAACTGCTTTTTTTTTACTTTTACTAATTTTCTTGACTAATAATTAAAATAGAGAGGCGACCAATTTCCCGTCCACGGCTTAGAGGTAGTCACGTGTCATGAACCATGCTCCATACAATTTAGTTAAATAAATAGGAAAGAAGTAAATGTATTTCCATATGCTGCCTTATTAAATCTCAGGACTTTAGTGTATAATAAACTTATTAAACCGTGTTTAGTATAAAGTTTCTCAAATAGCAACAAAGAATTCATGTTTCAAAAATTGTTATTACCTCATAACACACGCGCTAAAGCTACATTTCTTTTATCATATAACCTACATATACTTATTCATAATACTTTAGTAGTATTAACTTCTTATAATATTTTAATTTAATCAATATTTTGAGCTTTTACATACGATTCCTAACATTAAATTTACGAGCTTTTAAATTATTATTTCGCTTTTGTGTTTTTAGTTAGTATCCTTTATTACTTCCGTTTTTTCTCTCAAAATATATTTAATTATATACACCATGCATTTGTATTTTTTTCAGATTTTTTAAATTTGTAATAGTTGAAAACTATGAGTTTGTAAACATTGGTGTGTATTTGTATATATTTTAATTCAGTTTCACTTTCTCATTTAAAAAAAATGATTTCTTACAGACATCTGCAAAACAATAAATTTCGAAGCATTCCATCATCATCGTTTGCACCATTGGTAAATCTGGAAAATTTGTAAGTATTAAAAAATATTTCTTCTCTCTCTTTAGGCTTTTTTAGCTCAATATATTTCACAAAATGATTAGATACACACCAGACCTCTTGTCAACATATTTTAATAAAATTCTTTACTTTAGTTTAAATTTTTCATTGAAAAGATTCATGCAGTTGATGCACGCTACAGATATAAAATTTATCTATCAATCAATAAACACTGGTATACAAAATTAAAAGAATTTTAAGATTTGATCAATTAACTCTGGAACTATTAGACAGATTTTAATGAAATTTGGTACGTACATTGGGTTAAAATAATGCAAACAAAATTCAATAATTATAATACACAGGGATGATTATGCGAAACATTCATCGTAATCGTAAGATAAGAAACAGCAGTTGCTGAACAGAACAAAAAAAAATTAATAGATTGTATGGACCACTCTAACAGATATACAGACCTCGCACCGCGTTTTTTTACCAGAAATAAGGAAAATTTTTAGTAGTAATTAACCCCCCCTGGTTCAGAAGTTCTTTTTTCAGGCTTTGTATCGTTCGCAGAGGTGGGTTGCGAGTTGCAAATGCCCTCCGATGACCAACCCAAGCATGCTGTACAGCAGGCATGTCAAACACGTGGCCCACCAGTACATAGGTTGCGGCCCTGCAGAGACATTTTACAAAATTAAATACATTTTACAAAAATAAGTACATTTTACAAAAAATTGATTACATTATACAAAATCAATCTTTAAGGATTTTTTTAAAATTTATTTCCGGTAAACTTTTAAAAATTTACATCAAACTAACCTGTTATCTATTCTTGGTTTTTTTTAATAGGTTTAAAAAAAAAACCTATTTAATTATAGAAATAACCTTTAAATGCAATTTTTAAAAATATTTTAAATTTTTTTCATTTAATTTTATTATAATAAATTAATTTTTATTAAATTTTTAAATGTATTTATGAATATTATTTGTTATAGATCACACTACGATTCATCGTGTGTGCGAATTTTATTTCTCTTTGAAGTGTTCAATCAGCGAGAGACGAATAGCGTGACGTCAGAAGCAGTTGAAGTTTTATTTTTCAAAATTTAAAAACCCTAAGATGGCCAAGACAAAGTGTAGTGTTTACTCAATAGTTTGTGAATGAAAGTGGATTTTGGTTTTTATTCATATTAAACTAAAAAGTTATTTAACAAAAACATAATCAAACTTCAAGAACAGAGTAAGAAAAGAGGAACTGAAGACGAACATCGTAATTTTCAAGAAAAATGGGAACTGCAATATTTTTATCCCCAAAGCAAGAATAAAATATGTGCCTGTCAAGTAAAAACTAATTCTGGTAACTGTATTAACTATACTAGAGGGCGTTTTGGTGACGGACCATGGTCAAATGACGATGTCAACACCTGAGCTGATATCCCCTCTCCTAGCTTCCACACCACATCAACGGGAAGACGTTTGAGCCTCAATATATTTAACGAGCATCGGCTTCAGCGGTACAAGGCTCAAACTCATGGCTCAAGTTCGTTACTTTGATTGCTAGGTTACCGCAGCCACCTAAATTTGTTGAAGACAATACAAATGCAGTAAAAACTAGTTATATATTATCAATTTTAATCACAAGGACAGATAGAAACCATTTACTGAAGAATTTATTAGTCAATGTTTAATAAAAGCGCAGGAATTACCGTGTTAACTCGAATCTAAACCGCACTTTTTTTCCGATGTTAATGCTACTGAAAATCGGGTTTGGCTTAGAATCGAAGGCAAAGAAATGTGTTGGATGGAGTATTTAGAGCAATTAAGGGGGCATGTATGTAACTAAAAGTTTATAATACTGATAAAATAAATAATTATTCACTTCTTATTAGTTCTCATTTTAAATTTGATATCGATAAACCCTTTTACTCTATTTTTCATTTTACACAAAATCTTGCTGAGAATTTGGGATGCAGCTTAGAATCGATGGCGGATTAGATTTGAAAAAAAAAAAGAAGAAAAAACCGGTATTATGTCCAGAGCACAAATAAAAAAAAAAAAATTTTTAAAGTAAGTTTAAAACGAAATTCTGTAACCAGCACAGGTGATGCAATAGTCGAGTTAAGTCATGTATTACGCATAATGCATATTTTTGATGCATTTAAAGAAGTTTTGAGATAAAGTGTTCCTTGGAAAATTTGGTTTGTCTTGCAACTGATAGCGCACTTACCATGACCAGTATTACTAAAAGAGCAGCAAGATTAAAAGAAACAAGCAAATAAGATGGTAATAATAATTTTAAGCATTTTCATTGTATTATTTCATAGCAAGTTCTTTTCTTGGGCATGAACTTGGATATATTGGACATGTTTTAAAGTAGTCAGTAAAATTGTAAACTATATTCGAGCATGCAGACTTTCGCATAGTCGATTTGCTTCATTTCTGGAAGATATAGAATGTGAATTTATAGGTCAACCATATCACATACGAAAGTTTAATAGATTTCGAGTCATAAAGAGTTGAAACGTTTTTTTTAATTTTTCTGGTGAAACATTATTTTTTTGGGAACAAAAAAAATGATGAATGTGCTAAATTAAAATATAAAAAAAAGATGAAAAAAGAAAAGGATACTGAATTAAAAGATGAAGTAATATCAACTGAGAAAACACCTGACTTTCTCCGTTGATTTTACAAATCAACTTAACTTAAGCTTTAAAGCAAAAATCCTTTTGTTACAATGCTATTTGATATTAACGCTTTCAAACAAAAATTATTATAAACAGAAAGATAAAACATCTCACTTTGAAATCTTTCAAAATATTTTGATTAAATCACTTAAATTAAAATTATTCTCACCAAATTAAGTTGTTAGAGACAGAGAATTGATCAAAAAAAATACTTTCTAAATTTAAAAATTTTGAATTATACAATTTCATTTCTTAACTTCACCTCTATCTATCGATATTGAAATTATTGATGAAAACTTACAAATGGAATTAATTGAAATCTATTGTGATTCTTTGCTGAAGCCAAAATGTTTGGAAGTTGTGTGTGTGAAACTAGATTTTTATACATATTCCTCCATAGATCAGTTTCTTACAATGTTATCATTTGTTACTAGCATAATTAATGGCTATGTTTGGAAGCATTTATTTATGTGAGAAATTTTTTTCTGTTACGAAAAATAACAAAAATTCTTTAAGGTCAAGATTAAATTATCAACATTTATTATCATTTTTTGAAAATTACATCAGCTCAATATGTTTAATCAAGTTTTGATGACTTGCGTTGGGAGAAAACAAATGATGTCAAATATCTTCTGAAGGTAATATTAAATTGTATTTCGTATTATAACTTTTATTTTAGTTTTTTTATAAAATAACATAAAACATTTACAGTACATTATTAAACGATCATGTATGTATAATATATAATACATTGAGTTTTATGTATACAGAATGTAATCATTCTAAAAATCCTGTTTTATTAATTTTTTGAACATTAAAAACATTCGGCCCTCAACTTAATACAAAATAGTTAATGTAGCCAATATGATGTCAAATGAGTTTGATATCCCTGCTGTATAGGGACGAGGTCTGAAGATCTGACTGATCAACCCATCAGGGGAAAATCCTCACTTTCCAGAAGATCATCGAGCAAATGAGCTCTAAGTGCGTTGTCATCCATTAAAATAAAATCGGGGCCAACTGCACCCGTTTGAGAATGTGGCAAACTGACACCTTCCTTCGCATCATTAGCTACTGGGACCACAAATTTCACAATTTTAAATTAATTTTTCTCTAACATCAGCTCACATTACGCTTCATAAAAAGAAAAATATTACATACTATTCTAATAAAATCATTTCAAAAGATAACTCATTTAATGACAATTCCAAAATGGTTTTAATAACTTGCTACATTTCTATCCACAACAATCATTGTCATTCTGTTTTCTGTTACAAAATTACTTCATTTTAAGAACCTGAATATTAAGTATGTAACTTAAATCAATCAATAAATTTAAAAATAAAACACATTTTTGTAATTCTTTAATTAATTACATTTTCGAAGTATTCGTCTTCTACTCTCTCAAATCAAATTCAAAGAAACAAAGCCAATGTTGCTAGTGTAAGCAATGTCAAATCCAGTTTAAGGCTGTCTTCGGTTGATGTTAAAGAATATGATCCGAATTTGGAACATTTTTTCAGATAAAAAAGAAATGAAAAATTAATATTATAAGCTTTTGCTATCTTTTAGAGAGTAGCATTTTTATCATTCGTCCCATTTTTAATCGAGTTGATCTATTTTTTCTGGTATAAAATGTGTTTCGTGTTTTTCTTCTATACCGTAATGTTAAATAAGCTGTCCCTTCACATATTCAAATGAAAAAAAAGCATTTATGGAATTTTTTAAATTTTTAAAAAGCACTATATTGTTAACAGATGTATGAGCTATAATTCTACAAATTTCCATGGAAATTGAGGCCTTTTTCTGTCTGAAAATGTGCTTCGCGTTTAGTTCAAGTTCTTGTACTTTTGCCAAAAATAGCCTTAACACAAGTAAAGTCGTCAGTACGAAATTAATACGATTATAAAGAGGTGCATAGTATACAAAGAAACGTTACGTACTGCGATTATACCAAACAATAGTTATAACAAAGATGATGTAATTGCGCAGAATGGTTCACACACAATCAAAAGCATCGAGCTCACTGTCCGTCCAACTGTTATTCGAATAGCAACAATATCTACCTCGCTCTATTGCTCTGCCTTTTCAGTGGCCTTTGTATACGGTTTTATTGTTCATTTTTCAGAATCTTTGAGAGTAGAAAACGAATGCTTCGAAAATGTTATTTATTTAAGTATTAAAAAAAAATATCTTGTTTTATTTTTAAATTTGTTGCTTGATTTGAGTTACATATTTAAAAAAAAATTTCAGTTTTTTAAAATGAAATTTTGTAAAAGAAAAGAGAATGGCAATGATTGTTATGGATAGAAATGTAGCAAGTGTTGTACCATTTTGGAATTGTCACTAAATGGATCATCTTTTAAAAAAAAACTTGCTGACAGTAGTGTGTAATATTTTTTCTTTTTATGAAGCGTCAAAGTTAGGTGACATCATTTTCACAAACTGGATCAAACTACATTCATTTTAACAAAACTAGAAAAGGTTTTGCTCCATTCATGAATGTGATCAATAGTACGGCTGTGAAAGATCTCGTTAGTGAAAAAATCACCGTAAAATTGTGGAATTTGCTCTGACAGTACCTAATGATGTGATGGAAGATATCATCACACAAAGGTATTCTTAAAATGAAGATTTTCTGCAAATAAAAAATTCTGTATGATTGTTATGCATAGGAAAGAACAAGTGTTGTACCATTTTGGAACCTTAACTAAGTGGGTCAACTTTTGAGAAACTTGTCTGGGGTTGTGTGCAATTGTTTCCTTTTTTACAGAGTCAAAGTTAGGTGGCATCTTTTTCTCAAACCCTAACTCACACAAACAAGGTTAGTTTTAGCTAAATCAGCAAACAGTTTCATTCCACTTGTGACTGTGACTAATAGTCCATCGTACAATTTTGAAATTTGTGGTCACAGTAGCTAATAATGTGATAAAGGGTGCCAATTTTCCACATTTTTAAAAACTTTCTCGTCCTCACTTAGCCACGTGCAAGGGGATTTTTTACCCCAGAACAGACATGACCCCACCTTTCACCTAATACTCGCTTGTCGTTAAGTTTTGGGACACCCTATTTGTGTATATATATATATATATATATATATATATATTGGCCTATCTTATTCTCCCCTTTTAAGTTAAGTATTTATAAATATTGACTAATTCAGTACTTGGTTTTTAAAAAAAATACTTAACATTTAGATTTAGTTCGCAATGTGCGTTATCTAGTGGCAGAAAATAGCCTTATCACTGCAAGTACACATAAGCCAACCAAGTTCCCCAAATTACAAATTAAAATTTGTTGATTTACAATATTTCTCCATGCACACGCAGTAAAAGTAGCTGTTACATTAAGGAATTAATGAGAGCAAATACTGAATTTCTTATATCCTTATAATAGCAAAATTAGAATCTATATATGATTTCAATGCATTTAGCTTTTACCCTTGTTTACCCCTTTTTTGTTTCCATTTTTCCACGGTATTATCCCTCTCTACTTAAACCGTCGTATTGAAATGGTGATCAAAATTAAGAGAATTTTCTTTTTGTTTGATTATCACCAGAAATACTGATGAATTTTTCAATGAATTTAAGTATGTACATAGGTTGATATTAAAGAAACTAATTACATTTTGTGAGCAAGATTGTGAATGGCTTATTATTGCGAGAAACTATTTTAAAAAAAACAGATATTACAAAATGGATTATTTTATAATTGCTCTAAGTTAAAATGTAACCTCAGAATAAAGTTTTGGCTACATCATTTTTCAATCGGATCAAAAAATATGAAAAATGTGGGGCATTTATTTCTTTTTCGTGGTAAGGAGAAGATACATGTTTCAGCTAATTTCAATCTTTGTTAAATGGATTAAATAATTCGGTAAATTTTAGAATTATTTTGTGGAGTTGAATATGTTCCTTTGACTTGTATGGTGTGCGAGAGATACCGTGTGAAAAATCAGCTTTTAAATTTGAAATTTATATCATTTTAATCTGATAAATCCGAAAGATACATAGTTTAAAACAGAAACAGTGTATTTTTAAAAGAGTGTTGTATGCAACGAAAGTGATTTTTTTTATCAGGACTTTTACCAATATTTTTCTGCCAATTCCAGGTACTTAAGCTACAACAACTTGGAACTCCCATCTGAGGAAAAATTTGCTTCATTACCTCGACTGAAAAAGTTATGGCTTGATGGAACTAACCTCTTTGAAATTCCAGTCAAATCTTTGTTTCCTTTAACGAAATTGGAATATTTGTAAATATGCACTTTTTTGTATTGATTCTAAGTCATTAATACAAAAATTCAGTTTCCTGTAAAATTATTTTATTTATAATTAATTATTATTCAATTTACTTATATTTAAACCCTCATATTTTGAAACAAATTGAAAGTATCCCTCTTTTATATGACATTAAGCGTAAATGTGACATTTTTATCTCTTCTTTCGAAAGTAATAATGAACGTAATTTTTCGAACATGTAGAGTATTTTTAAATGTATTGTTGTAAAATTATGTTAACTACCCGTGTTTATTTCAGCAAAATACTTAATGTGTACTATAAATGATTTTTTAAATTGTCTGACAATGTTTTTATATAAATATTTTACATATTATACCTTTTTATATACCCTTAAGATTATTATTATTACAATACTCAAATCAAGTGATTACTAAAAATATAATAATGTGTATTTACCACTCATAACTATATTGCAAAAGTCTTGGTCTGAAATGAACTTATATCGAGTAAAGCCACAAAAATTTTATTAATATGTTGCTTAGTAATCAATAAGGTTTACGATTCTTTTAGCTTAGTAACTCTTTTTTTTTTTTCTTTTTTTAGTTCCTGATTTCAAGGATTTTAATGCTTACGCTTATGATAAAGAAAATATAAAATCCACAAAAGAAATACATCGACCATTAAAAATTTTAGTAAAATCATTCTTTTGTGCCTAATTTGAAACAAATGAACCTAAAACGTGAAATTTGAAAAAAAAAATGCGCTTTTAATATTATTTATTGAATTTTGCATGCTGTAAACGGTAACGGTTATACATTTACGTGGAACCTTTGAGATAGCTCTATTATTAACTCATCATAATAAATTGAACAGAGAACAATTTGTTGAAGTTACATATAAAAATAAAAAGCAGTCCACATTAAATGCAGCGCAAAACGCTGGTGGAGGGTGGGTGGAACCATCTCCCAGTTGTTTAGTTTCTGTTTCGCTTTCATTGGAAAACGAAAGAAATGACGTCACATCTCCATGACAGCAAAGCCCGTCTTTCAACCGTCTGCCGACTTGACGGAACGAGGAGAGAAGGGATATATTTTTTAATAACAAGGATTAAGAGTAATATTTTAATTTCCGTTACGTTACCTCAAAGTTAACTGCGTGCGGTTATTGAAAGGAAGTTTTAAATAACCCGGAAGAAAAATAAAAAAGGTAGGGATTTTTGAAATAAGATCATGGGGGGGTAAATTGCCACACTAAACGGGGATAAAAAATTTTGCAGGCCGCGGGGGGGGAAAAATTAAAAAGGTAAAATTTTTAAAAAAAGAAAAAACTAGTGTAACAAAAAAGCTCATATCTTTTTAATTCGGTATCAAGACTTCTCATCCTTTTCAGAGCGGGGGAAGGTGTTGATACGGTTTAAAAATTTGCTCTGGGTCTCTTAGAAGAGCTGGGGAATAGGGTTCGTAAGCCGGGTTTTCCCCTGATAGATTCATTTGAAATCTGTGGTAACCGGTTGAAGAAATTTTCTGATTGTTTTTGAGGGGAAACCCAAAAGCGGGGGAAAATTAAGATCTTTATGCAAAAACTTCTTTCCCTGAAAAAACCAAGGTCCCGTTTGCTGCTCCCCGCAGTTGAATTTTTTTTAAAAGTGTGCAATTTTTTTTCAGGTGGTAACTGCCCCCCCTCCCCGGGGAGGGGCGTACAACATGAGGGGGAAAATGGTTTTAAAATAATAGAACCTTGGGGCCTTTAAAAATGCGAGTTTTGCTTTTGGGGGAAAAAATAAAGCGATTTGGGGGTGTTTCTCTTTTCCAGCCCCCTTTTTTTGGGGGGGCGGAACGGATTTTAACAAAAGGTTTAATTTGGTATCAAGTATTAAACCCTGGGTACTTTATTCGGTAACCCGGGGGGCAGGCTGATTAAAAATTTACGGGGGGTTTCCGTGCACCGCTTTCTCGTAAAAAAGGGAGGCATGCGTTTTTGATGAAATTAACCTTTTTTTCCCAGTCGTTAAGGGGTTTTTCGGAGCGAATGACAAAATTTTGAAGCCCCCCAAGGGCATTGCGGTTAAAAATTTTTGGGTAAAAATGGCGGTGTCGTCCGCGTACACCCGCTAAGTGGATTTCCCCAGCCGGGAATGTCGTTGATGTATAGTTTAAAAGGCCCTAATAAAGATCCTTGTTTTCCCCCCACTAAAGGGACGAAGGGGGGATCTTTTATTTTCATGCCTGGCCCCGTTTAGAAATTAAAATTTCGTTCAAATTAAAAAATCTGTTACTTAATAAAAAAAAATTTTTTTTTTGGGGTTTTGGGGGTGGGGGTGGGGTGTGTGGTGTGTGTGGGGGTGGGGGTGGGGGTTGGTGTTTTTGTGTGTTGTGTGTTGGTGTGTGTGGGTGGTGGTGTTTTGGGTTGGTTTTTGGGTTTTTGGTTTGGGGGTTTGGGGGGTTTTTTGGGGGGGGTTTTTTTTTTGGGGTTGGGGGGGGGTTTTTTTTTTTTTTGGGGGGGGGGGGGGGGGGGGGGGGTTTTTTTTTGGGGGGGGGGGGAAAATAAAAAAAATAAAAAACTTCAAGGGGTACCCCTTTTAAGGGCTTTCCTTCTAATTTTGGGGTTGGGAAGGTACTTAAAAAATTTGTTCTTCAAAAAGGGAAGGGAAAAGCCAAAAAAAGGTAAAGATAGAGAATCCCCCTGTGCTGCAAAGATTAATCATCAAAATATTCATCAACAAATATGGATGGATAAGTCAAGCATTATCAGCCATTATGATGAATCCAATACCAATAGCACCAGTATATGGTGTGAAATATCGACCAAAGATTTTGTCCTGATATTTCACAGTGGTTAAGATGTCCCCTTCCAGTAGCTCATGCTAGTCAATTTCAGCAAATAGAGATTTCAGTCCAAATCACGATCACATTACCCTTTTATAGTTGTCTCTTTCAATAATGTTGGATTGATAACACTTGGTGCCTTTTTCTTTCCCGATTAGCACATAACCAGAATCATTCTCGTAAGTAACCCCGAACTTCCTTGTTTTAAAGGGGGAGGGAAACCTTTTTTATCTGGTCCCCATTGGTTCTCTTGACCCAAAGTAAAAAAGGGTTTAAAAATGTATCTCCCATTAAAAAGGGATCCGACTACCCTTGGAACCTTTTAAATGCGTATAAAAGGAAAAATTTAGATATTTAGTGTCATTTGGTTGAAAAAGTTTTAAAATTGGTTTTAAAAATATTTTACAATAAAAAAAAATTTTTTAAGTACAATTTTTTGCAAAAAAAAAATGAAACCCATTTTCCAAAAAATTTTCCTTTTTAAAATTTTTTAAAAAATATTTTCTTTTTAAAAAGGGCTTTGTATAGAATCCCAAAATTTTTGAAATATATAACTTAGAAGTGGGTTTTTTCCATGTTTTTGACAACAGAGGAGAAATTTTAAAAAAAAAACGCCGATAATTATTTCAATTGGGTTTTAACTCTGAAAATAATGTGAATTTTTTAAAAAAACAAGGTTGGGCCCCTTACAGAAGCCTTTAGCCATATACAGGCAAAATATTATTATAATAGAAACATATTTCCAAAAAAAAACATTTTTTAAAAAGGTTATTCTAAGTTAATTTTTGGGAAATATTGTTTTTAAATTTTTTTCCAAAAGACCCTTTAAAAAAATTTTTTTCGTATTTTCCAATTTTTCACTTTTTTATCATGAAAATTATCTATTTATGCGCTTTTTTTCAATCACGGTTCCGAACGTAGTCGGATACCTTAAGAGGGTCGTGCCAAGGTATCTTCTGGAAGATTGTCTGATTGTTAATTAATGTCGCATTTTGAAGATACACAAAAGCTATTACGAGGCAATGGTCTTCGTAATTCTTAACTTTGGTCAAATGACATAAGAGAGATCTTCTGATATATAGTCCTTGACTGTTAAGACGTTTGTTCACTGTAGTAGATATTGTCGTTCTTGTTGCTACACAATGACCCGAAATGTGTTAAGTCACAGCAGCGTTCCTCCTCCTTCGATCCGAAAGAGCTGGAAAGCAGTATTTTACAATAGTTGTAACTTGCGAGTGACCTTGAAGAAGGCTTGATACTACTACTACATTTTTAGACTGAAATTGGTCTCAGTATCTTCAGACGAAACTACGAAAGAGATGTCTATCAGCATCAGTTTAAGATAACTTCATTTTCCTCCATCTAAATACCCACAACTTTGACACACACAAATCGCGAAACAGCATCTCCACCTGAGCAATACCTTGGTATGAACAGTTGCAGGTCAACGCGCACAAAAAATTTCAAATCAATTACAAAAGTAGGATATTATCAGTTTCTTTTTTTTTTTTTTTTGGTATATGAATGTTCAATTCTGTAATAAAAAATTGTGGATATGATTATTTCATAACAGTTTATTGAAGTTATAATCAGTTATTTAAACTAATATTTTAGATTTATTTTCATTCTTTCAATAGTGAGCATCAAAAATCTGGTTGTATAATTAACTTTATAAACTAATCTATTTCAATTTCCTTAGACTATCATTCAAATGCACCTACAGTCTCCTCTTTTAGCACTCTAATCTCTTTTAAATTTCTTTTTTGCTATCTTTTGGACAACCACTGCCCTCAACAACAATCGGGTGAGACACCTCAGCCCATGCTTTCTAAGAAAAAACACCCATTCCCTTTCAACACAGTTTCCTCTTTTAGCACTCCAATCTCTTTTGAATTTCTTTTTTTCTATCTTTTGGACAACCACTGCCCTCAACAACAATCGGGTGAGACACCTCAACCCATGCTTTCTAAGAAAAAAACATCCATTCCCTTTCAACAGTTTCCTCTTTTAGCACACCAATCTCTTTTGAATTTCTTTTTTTCTATCTTTTGGACAACCACTGCCATCAACAACAATCGGGTGAGACACCTCAACCCATGCTTTCTAAGAAAAAAACACCCATTCCCTTTCAACACAGCATGTTATTCATTACATTAAACACTTCTTACAATTGATTACTAACTTTTCTCTCTGGAGGCTCTTCTCACAATCCATGCAAAATTATTTGGAACTATAGCATCATGAAACTGCTTTATTTAGCTTGTATGAAAATATCATTTCGGGAAATATTCAAATTACTTTGTCACAGAAGAAAAATACCAGTATTTTTTCAATTTATAACTATTTTAAGTATTTTTCAATGACAATTTTAATTCCATTATACATAGCTTTAGCCTTCCAAGTCATGATGAATTAAAAATTGCAACTATAAAAAAAATATATATCCGAAAAACAGGTTTGATAATTGCTTTGACTCATAAAATCAAGATGATAGAAGACACATATTACTAATTAGAGTACTTTAATTAGCAATGCGATATCATTTTCAAAGTTAACAAGCACAGATGCCTAGGATAAGAATATTAAATATGCTTCATTAACACCAATAAAATATGCGGTGAATTATTTTTCAAAATATTAGAAAAATATAGAATTTTGCTGAATTTGTAGCATTTTAAAAGTAATTTGAAAAGGCATACTTCATTACCATTTAAAAAGGGCTTTGCTTAAAAAATAACCATGAAATGCATTCAATGAATGTTGGACAATTTTCTTAAGTTTTAAAATACAATTGGGATATGAAAATACTTTGACAGTTATATTTTTCACCTCCTAATTTTGTAATAAAATTATTGTTATAAAACTTGTGTTTAACGTTCGTATTATACATCCACTTCTAATTTTCCCTCTTGATTTTCAGGAATTTAGCATCGAATAACATTCACAGTATTCCCGATTATGCTTTCAGAAACTTAAAGAAATTAAGAAGTTTGTAAGTATAGTTCATTTTTTCAAATTTACTTTGAGTATTTATTGCTAAAGAATCAGTATACATAAAAAAATAGTTTTCAACTTACTGGCAAACAACTTCTTACAAACCGTACTTTTACACACATGGTTGAAAAAATGAAGAAATCTTCCTATGGGTTATCTTCACAACTCGGGTTAAGAAATGTAGAAATATATTCGAGCAATTCCACAACTCTATAGTGTTCATATTCATAAATACGTATTTATAGTTCTTTTTCAGCTTATGCTATATTCATTCTCAAGCCAGTTTTTCTTGTGAGTAGGTTAGCATGTTCTTATGATTCGGATAATATTACACTAAGCGACTCAGATTACGTCTAAAAAAGCTCTTCTCTTTTCTACTGTCGAGCTTTTGCTTTCTTCTGTAGAGGTTTCCCATTTCTATGCAGAAAAGCTGAAGAAAACGTTTTTGATTATTTGTCTTACTTTATAGTGTGGGGACAACTGTGAACAA
Source organism: Trichonephila inaurata madagascariensis (assembly GCA_019973955.1). Classification (NCBI taxonomy): domain Eukaryota; kingdom Metazoa; phylum Arthropoda; class Arachnida; order Araneae; family Nephilidae; genus Trichonephila; species Trichonephila inaurata. The sequence continues at coordinate 248,043 of BMAV01022996.1, read as the reverse complement.
GTGCATTATACACTGCTCAAAAAAATTAGGGGAACAAGCAAAAATGTGAAGAAACCGTTGCGCGATAGCCATGTATGAACATAAAATGGGGGATACAGGTGTAACAAAACACAATACAGAAAAAAGAAGCAAAAAACAATTTTGTATGGGAACTTTAATTCTTTGGAATGGTATAAAGTACATGTAATGATGCTTCAGGGAAACAATTTGGTTACGTATAAATGACAAAAACTTATTGTTTGGAAAAGATGCAAGATGTTTTTTATGGTGTGAGGTCTCTCGAACTCCTAAGACTGCCACACATCTGTTTTGCATGGATGCGATGAGGTTGTTGATAAGACTTTGGGAAATACTGTTCCACTCTTGACAAAGAGCTATCTCCTTGTATTGGAAAGTAACAGAAGGCCTTGGTCTTGCATAAACGCGCCATTCGAGTGTATCCCATACACGCTCAATCTTATTACGATCAGGATAAAACGCTGGTTATTCCATATACTGTGTTGCTTCAGCTTCAAGAAAGTTTTTTCACAATACGAGATGTATGATTTCTGGCATTATCCTGCATTAAAAGAAATTAATCACCAATGGCTGCAGCATAAGGAACGACATGAGATCTCAAAATTTCGTCTGCATACTTTTGAGTCGTCAAATTGCTATTTCGAAAGATATGCAAGTCACTGCATCCGCCTATGCTGATTCCACAGATCATACCATCAAACCACCTCTGCTATAATGTGATCTTTTCTGAACGAATTTAGAGTTATTTTGAGTGCCCCTCTCTCAACGTACTAAAACATGCCTGGCGTTACATACTAAACTGAATTGGGATTCGTTGGTAAACAGCGCTAGACTCCAATTACTTTGCATCCAATCTCTATGATAAGCAGCCCACTTACTTCGAGCAACATGGTGTTTTGCTGTCAATGAAATACACACCATTGACCTACGTGCATACAGACCACCCACCTGAAGCCCATTTTGTATTGTTTGGCTTGAGACGCTTTGTCTTGTTACCAAAAGAAACTGTCTTTAAACCTGCGTCGCACTGGCTGTTCTGTCTCGAGCTGTTAACAAGATGCATCGGTCATTATTTGCTGCGCTAACACAACATTGTCCTGGCGGACTTCGAACATGCCCTGTTTCTTCTAATCGATTTCACAGTCAAGCAATGGCACTTCTTGCCACTCTAACAGCATCCACTACAGTTCTTTATGTTTGTCTGAATTCCAGTTTCCCAATAACACGCCAAGGCATTGATTCCAGTAGATCTAGCTGTTGTCATTGTTTCTCAAAACAACAGCCAAAAGGTTAAATTTCACCACTGAGACAGAGAAAAGCAACAGCTTCTACGAAACCACGACTTCTGCACTTACATCCTTTTTCTAGTTTTTGACGTCATGAACGCTAATTGGCATATTAAGTTGTCTTTTTCTGTATTCTGCTACATTTTAGACCAGGAGTGTCCAATTCGTGGCCCGCATGCGTCCTAAAACGAACATTTTTGTGTGACCCGACCAATATATCGGCATGCAATAATATATAATAAAATAAAAAAAAATTCTTCGAAAATAGGAAAGATAGTAGCATAGAAGAGATGTCAAGTGCCAGGACATAAACATTAATTTTTTCTTGTTCTCTTATAAATGTTTATTATAATGCAGTGCTTCTCAAACTTTCAATACTGGCGACCCACTTTTCAATCATAATTTTTATCGCCCCCCTTATACAATAATAATGTATTGAATTCAATAATAATGGACTTTGACGCTAAAGCTACAATATGATCTTAATTATAAGCCGGACAAATTAATAAGATAAATATATTAAATTTTATATATGTTACTTTTTTAAGTAATATATATTTTATTTTTCTTTCTCGAATTTTTAAATTGAAACAATTGCAAAATCCGGTGGCTGCTTTGAAGACAAAATATAGAGCTCAGCCAAATATAGAAAAAGTACGCAGAGTGTCAATTTCGAATCGTAAGCCTTCCTTTGAAAAACTTACCTCTACAAGACAAGCTCATGTGGAAGTCGCTAACACTTATTAAACTTGCTCTTAGTTTAGTATTAATAAATTAGTTATAAAATACCTTGTGTATAGCATTAATACATTAAAAGTGTACTGTCTGAAATACCCGCTCTTAGCAAGAGTTCATTTTTTTAAAAAATTAAAACATTATTGATGTAATAGCTGAACTGTTAGGAGAGTAAACCCAAATGCGCGACAATGTTTACGAAAATGTAAAATGATATTTTAAAATGAATGCTCATATTATAATTAGTTTTAAGCGAACTGTGTAATGTTAAGCCTCACAGAATGAGCATTTAGAATTAATGTTAAATAATGAAAAATAATATAAGATTCCGATGAAGAATAATTGCGTTATCTTTAATATTTAAAGCGAGAAGACTTCAAAATGTTTTATCCCGGATGCAGGCATACACTCGATACTAACGTTAATGGTCTCTCGGGGTGGTTGAGTCACCCCAATCCTTTTTTATATATCTATATATATATAATTATTTTTATTGTACACGATACAAATAGTGATTTCAGTGAATAATTTAACTAAGAGAAAGTAAACTTACCTACTTTCAAGGACTTTTCAATTTTTCTTTGGTAACAAATAAACAGTTTTACCAGAATTAACGACTTCGTGATCTGTGTGCCCCTCGCAACCACTTCCAGGTTAAAAGTGTATTCAATATAATTTGCGGATGTTACAGCTAAAAAAATTGTGTAAAACGTTTTTCATTATGCTTTATATGTTTGAGAGTACTCATAAAGATAAATCTTGGCCACATGTAATCCTTCAAAGTGCTCTGTGTGGTTTTCCAAATATCATAAAACTCTTTTACATGGAACCCCTCCCCACAGAAATATATTATTTACAACTTCCCTAAATGAGAAATAAACACATAAGAGAGGGGTCATAACTAACTGTACCAATAACTTAGAAGGTTAAACAGATGTTGAGCAAATATATTCTGCTGCCTACAGCTAGTATTTCAAAAAGAATACCAGTGATGAATTTTTTATCTTCCTAAATTTTTTCGATTCTAGGTCTGGGTTTTATTTTTTCTCTGAAAGAGTAGTATTTTAGGTTTAAAAAGAAAACGTTAAAAAATCCTCATCATAGGGTTACAGCAAATCAAATGAATTTTTTTATGTGGTTATAGGATCAAAGATAGCTAATTAGGTACTGAAGAAGTTTTTATTTTTGATGGCGCCAGATGATAATGTAAATTATATCAGAGTAAAAGTGCATTTTTTATTGTGTCTGAAAGTATTTTGTTTTAATTCATTCCAGAGAGTAAATTAATTATTTTTTTAAATCTTTTGTTTTCGATATGCTCACCCCGGCACACTCCGCAGTTTGAGAAATGCTGTTATAATGTATTATTCAAAATAAAACTACGTTTCTATGAACATTGATTTTCTTGTGGAAAACGTGTTTTATTTTTGGCCCATGTTAGCCTTTGAGTTTGACATCCTTGCATTAGACTATGGACAGGGGTGTAATAACCGCAGTATTAATGATACGGGGCCCTCAAGCTTCAGAGGCCCCAAAATGTGCAAGAAAAAAACCGTAAACCTCAAAAGAAACCCCAAAAAGGGCCCCCAAGGAATTTCGATACAGGGCCCTCACAGGACTAGCTACGCCAGTGACTATAGATGTTTTGTTTTACTTAAGTTATCAAAAGAAATATTTGCGTAATTTTGTTAAATCTATGTGCTCCTCTGATTTCTTTGAACAGTGTATTTTTAACGTAGTGAGAGTAAATTATATTTTTGGGATTTTTACTGTTTACATATTTAAATGAATGAAATACAAACTAATCAAAAACATTTTAGCCATCACAATATTCTTTTTTTACAATGTAAATAAAGAATCTTCTTTAAAAAGGAAATTTATATCCCTTTAAGTAAAGATAGAAATTTTGAATCAAATTAAAAATCGAGAGCTCAAAACTGATATTGATATGCATTTTAATTTAGATGAGTCAACTATTCAGTCAATTAAGTAATTGGAAGAAAAACTATGAATTTGGTCTCATCCAGATCATATATTCTTGTGTGGAAATAGTTTCTCGTTAAAGAGAAATTCTAATGGAAAGAATGGGACGAGTGCTAATATATATATATATATATATATATATGTATACTTTATATATATATATATATATGCAATTGTATACATATATGAATATTTTAAAATAAAATAGATGCTTTTTGTATGAAACAGTTTAAAGTGAATTAAAAAATTTTCTATTCTGAAAGGTGCTTTAAATAAATGCAATTGTATACATATTCGAATACTTAAAGAAAACGAGATGCTTGTTTGCTGATGAAACCAGCTTCTCAAAGGAATTCAAAAAGTTTTTCATTCTGAAAGGTACAAAAAAAATGTTTGGACATGGCAGAACTGATGGAATCCTTCTTTTTAGAGAACGATCATCTAGCGGAGAGCAGACATACTTCTTTTAAAATCTTCAAAATTTCTTATCTTCCTGTCAAGAAATTTATAAAGATTTGAAGGTTTAGAACAATAATTTCTAATAACAATTACAATTTTTGAAACCTAAATCTAAAATGCAGCCAAATTTGTTGATGATTCCAGCTCAGATTATGAAATAAAGTTTGTTATTATAAATGTGTGCTTGTAGTTACATAATTCAAAAGTGTTTGAAATATTACACCGTAAAAAGTAATTTTTCTCTTTTATATATATATATGTTCAGATGTATTAAATTACTGTCTTCTATAATGTAATATCCCGTAACGCAGTATTTTCGAGGAATGTTATCTATACCGCGTTTCAAGAAGTATTGCGAAATAATGAATATCTTAAGACTTTTTAGAATATTTACATAACTAAAATAATTTTAAAACGTTACAAAAATAATCATTGAGCAAAAAATATCCTTATAAAAATGATACAATGTACAGCTTTTTATTAGTTTTTAACATTTTAAAATTCAGAAATAATTTTCCGCACTAGAAAAGAAATTTATAGTTTATATAGGATACAATGGTTCACAGATGGCGCCCTGAAAACTTTTTCCAACTGAAGTATACTGTAGTTGATATAATCATCAACAGATGGCGCCATGTAACTGCATTACTACAAAGTAAGATTTGAATTCAAAAGAGAAATTGCTTTTTTTAGCAGTATATTACAAAATATTAATTCGCAGTTTCTTAAAAACTAATTCAATGTGGAAAAAAAAGCGTTTGTATGTTAAAAATATTTTCAAGTATTTTTCTAATATAATTTTATCTGACATTTTAATTGTCATAATCAATAAAATAGAAATTAAATGTTTCTTAAAAAGTTTTTTTTAATTTTTCAAACTTAAGACAGATATTAAAGGCTTTTTAAATATAAAATTTTACAAACCGGGTAATTTTTTTCTTCATTTTGTGTCCCCCTTACTTGAAAAGGAAATTTTAAAATTAATAAATATACTATTCTTTTTTTTAAAAAAAAAAAAATCTTCATTGCAAGTACTATTTTTTGCTCACCACGAAGCATAAATGAATTTTAGAACAGCTTTATTTTGTCGAGTTCTTAAAATTTAATAGTATCTTGAGATTATCACCTATGCTATGAATATGCTCGTATACAGTGGTGGCAAAAAATCCTCAACAAACTCATTTTTTGCATAATTTTGACTTAATTTTCATTGTAAAATTATCGCACTATCATAACTATTTTGACTGATTCCAATGAATTTTTTATGCTGGTTTCAAATCAGTTAATAATTTTTAAAAACGACAAATATTTTTTACACTATAATAGCCTGAACAATTATTTATTTTACATAAATTCTACAACTAGATTTGAAACAAGCACATAAAAAAAATACATTAGAACCAATAAATGTTGATATTTCTATGTATTTGTTGGCTTGCTTGTACACAGCTCAGAATATGTTGATCTTCTTTCTTATGGATTAATTGCAAAATAATTGTAAGAATAAATTTTATTAATACGTACTTGAAGATCGTAAACATATATACACTCATTGACAAAAAAATTAGCACACCAAAGAGGAGTCGTCAAAATGAAATAATAACGTAAATAATACGTAATGACTACTTGGATCTAAGTAAATAAGTAGAAAATCAAAGAAAAAGGATTATTTATTTCAGAGAAAAAGGCAAAAGAACGGAGGATTTAATACCCTATTGAACACCCTCTCACGCGAATGCACAATGCAATACGATCCGGCATTGAGGTACACAAGTTATGTATGATGTCTTGAGACATTTCGTACCATATTTGCTGTAGCCTTGCCTCTAGTTCGTTCAAACTCGTGGGATGCCCAACTCGCCGTCCCAAGCGATCCTAAATATGCTCGATTGGAAACAAATCTGAGGATCGGGCAGGCCAAGGAAAGGTAGTAACAGTGCGGAGACAGTCTTGTGACACCTTTGCCGTGTGAGGCCGAGCATTGTCTTGTTAAAAAAGGGCTCCTGGGAGCCCTTGCCTGAGTGACAACACATGTGGTTGCAGGATGTCATGGACATACCGCTGAGCTGTCATGGTGCCACGGATCAATACTACGGGTGACCGTGTATTGTAGGCAATGGCACCCCATACCATCACACCAGCTGTGGGAGAGGTGTGTCGCTATAAGGTAAAGACAGGATTGTGGTATTAACAACCGGGTCTCCACACACGAACACGATTGTCATCACTGCTGAGATTGACTCTGGATTCGTCGCTAAAGACGACCTGGTTCCATTCCGCTGCAGTCCAGTTTCCTCGTGCGCGGCACCACTCGAAACGGAGGCGTAAATGGGTGGGCGTCAAGAGCAGCACACGTAATGGGCACCGCGATCCCAAATGTCCTCCAGCCAGGCGCCTTCGTATGGTTCGAAAAGACACAGGGTACCCTAGTAAAGGTGCTACCTGTGCCTGGATGGCGGCTGATGAAGCAATTGGCTGTACACGTGCATTTATTTCGATATGGTGGTCTTCTCGATGACTGGTCTGTCAAGAGCGTCCTGAGCCTGGTCTTCGTGTAAATGACATCTTTTGGATCCACTAGTCCCAACACTTCTTCATAACACAATCAGATCTACCTAATTGACTAGCTACTCGCCTAGCTGACCCCTGGAAACTGCGACAGCTGCTCATATTGTCTTCGAAAACGGTGTAATGGCATGTCTACCTCAGCCTTTCTTTGTAAACGATTCGGCACACTCAAACAAGCTTTGGTTACCGGTTTTATACTCCTCGGAGAACGACGTTAAGCGCCCTCTACCGGCTATACGTAATGCGAAATTCCGCTGCATTTCTAATCATTTGCGTATCTCTCCGACATGTACCTCCATGCCAAGTTTCGTTACGATCCCGTAATTATTTCTTGGTACGCTAATTTTTTTGTTCACGAGTGTATAATAAATTCAATATGTAACAAGTTCTATTCGAGCTTCCGCTAATCCTCTTAGGTAAAATAATCTTTTAACTGTGTTTTTAGTTGAAAACCGTTTTCCATAGAGATGACTTGATTTTCTGTAAATGTAAGCTTCTATTTAAGTGCTAATCGTGGAGTAAGAGGGCTGATGGTTGAAAATTGAATATTTAGAAGAAAGCGTAGAGTGAGAGAACGGTGGTCGCACTTAGTATTATTCATCAGGAGAATAGATAAGTACTCTTATTTATATTGTAGTTCAATAAATAAGTTTGATTGCACCGCGGGTTTAGTTATTAGATTGCATTTTCAGTTTTCTCCCCGACATGTACCTTTATGCCAATTTTCATTACAATTCTTGGTGCGCTAATTTTTTTGTCCATGAGTGTATTAAAACCTTTTGCATACAAATTCTTTTTAATTATGAGAAAATCAAAAAACCTAATTTTTTTTAAATATTTCTTCCTAGGTATCTACAATACAATCAAATCGAATATGTTGGTGCACACGCATTCGAAGGATTAATTTTGCTGAAAGTATTGTAAGTATTATTCTGTAAATTTTTATAAATTTTTACTAATATTCAACTTGTAAATGATCCTAGAAATTATTATTCAATGTAAGGATTAATAATTTTAACAGAAAAGTACAAAGTACCAAGCCAGTGCATCATTTTATTTATTCATTTTTAATAAAAGGGAAACATTTTCAAAGTCTTCAATGTTCTTAATGAAAATACATTGAAAACCATATGAATTTTCTATAAAATTTTTTTAACTAATCTATAGGAGATTATTTGAATTATATATAAGATTGTTAAAGAATAAATAAATAAATTCTCATGAGTTAACTTTTTCGTTATCATTTTAAGGTTTGCTTTTCATTATGTTCCAAATTTATATATTTTTAACTTAATGTATTTTACTCATAGGTTGATAATGCACAACAAATAGAGAGTTAAATGGATTGATCATGAGTAATCTATCCTTAAGGGCAGAATAATTGTCATTTAATAAATATTTAAGTGATAATGAATTATTTTACATAATTTTTATTGCAGAGAAATCAATGGAAACCAGCTTCTTGAGTTGCCTGAAGCAATTACAAGCCTGCCTGCTTTGAAAGAGCTGTAAGGAAAATTTTAGTTAAAATTTATCTGTAGTAAACTTTTGAGAAAATATTTTTCTGTATTAAATTAAATCTAACGTAATATTTGCTTTAAGTTCTCTTCTATTTACATATAACTTTATAATTTTCGAACAAATAATGGCTAGGCAATTTGTAAAGCTCATATAAGTGTAAGTGTGTGTGTGTGTGTGTGTGTGTGTGTGTGTGTGTGTGTGTGTGTGTGTGTGTGTGTGTGTGTGTGTGTGTGTGTGTGTTGTGTGTGTGTGTGTGTGTGTGTGTGTGTGTGTGTGTGTGTGTGTGTGTGTGTGTGTGTGTGTGTGTGTGTGTGTGTGTGTGTGTGTGTGTGTGTGTGTGTGTGTGTGTGTGTGTGTGTGTGTGTGTGTGTGTGTGTGTGTGTGTGTGTGTGTGTGTGTGTGTGTGTGTGTGTGTGTGTGTGTGTGTGTGTGTGTGTGTGTGTGTGTGTGGTGCGTGCGTGCGTGTTTTTCTAAAATGACTTAAAGTTCTTATTCCACAATTAATGAATAACATGGGGGAGGGGGATTGCAAACACAATATTTACGGAACAAAAATTAACTTATATTTTGGGTATTCTAATAGTCATTATTGACTGTTAATTGGCCATGCAACGTCTCTTCCATCTCTGAGTTACGAGCAGTGATCCTAACCCCATAGTAAAATTCATTTTTTCTCTACAAAAAAACTAAGTCTTCTTAAAAATAACATTTCTACAAATTTAAAAGATAACACAACTTTCTATTATCTAAATGCAAAATTTGATAGAGATATTGATAAGCAGGTTGTAGCTCCCGTACACACTCACAAATGCATACCGTGCGGTGTATTTGTGAAATAATAGATCCAAACAATTGGATCCAAGCGACAAAAGAAACCAAAACAGACTTTAAAATAGAATGTACAAAATTAGCAGAGATAACGATCAGAAGAAACAATTGTAAATAAGGAGACTAAGGATGGTTTCCTTTGAGGAATGACCAAAGCGTTTAGAAAAAAGAATTCAAACTTCTTCACCGTTAATGACCTTGCTTGTATAGCACTAAGGAATAGTGATAAATCAGAAAAATTGTCTGGCTCCCATTGGAAAAGTAAGCAATAATTGAACCCCACAGCAGGAAATTGAAACTTTTTCTATTTCTAATGGCAGGTACATGATATATAAAAAAAAACCACAATATAGCACACAAAAAAACAAGGTACCTAAACAAAAGTCATTGACACATGCGCAGTCTCGCAAACTAATGTCGATCAGTCTCAGATTTTCCTCGAATTGCAATGCACCATCAAAGGTGGTCTCTATCCATAATACCATAACTATAAAGTGTGTAGGTTGGGCTTAGCAGGATACCAAACCGAAACAAGTACGCCGCCAAGAGATCATGTCCAGTAGTTAAGATATCCGACTACGTTCGGAACCATGATTTTGTAAAAGCGCATAAATGGATAATTTTCATGATATTTAGTGTCACTTAGATTAGAATACATGTATACAATTGTTTTAAGGATATTTTGACAAAAAAAACTATTTAAATACAATATTTTGGTAAAAAATTAACTTAAAATAATCTTTTTTCAAAATGTTCTCCTTTTGTGAAAAATGCTTCTATTATAATAATATTTTGCCTGTATATAGGTCAGACAGAGGCTCAACTAGAACTTTTGAAATATAAAACTTAGAAGTGAGTTTATCCATATTTTACGACAACAGAGGGGAGCAATTTTAAGAAAAAAACGCCAATAATTATTTTTCAATTGGTGGTAACTCTGAAAATAATGTGAATTTTTCAAAAATTGTAGTTGAGCCTCTAGAGAGGTCTAAGCTATATACAGGAAAGATATTATTATAATAGAAGCATTTTCACAAAAGAAGAACATTTGGAAAAACGTTTATTCTAAGTGATCTTTTTGCCAAAATATTGTATTTAAATAATTTTTTTTGTCAAAATGTCCTTAAAACAATTTAAGGAATATTATCTTGAACAGTCTTCAACCACCTCTTCTAAGAATTTCTACACACAATGTGTTGGCGGCAGTTAAGGGCTGAAGTGTTTTTAACTATGTTTGGAAGTTGAATAAGAGATCTCACTTTTAATCACCTGTGGGATCATGAATCCTTTCTCAGCTAATATGTCGGCTTGTTCATTGCCATCCACGTCCCAATGGGCTGGAATCCACTGGAGGGTAATGTGGATTTCTTTCATCCTAAGCTGTTGCAGATGATGTTCTACACTGTAATACATACAAAGATGTAGCAGCAGCATCAGAAGAATTGTAACACATATAGCATAAAATTACCTCTCAAATTAAAATATTTCACAGACTCTCTACTCAACTACCTATTTCCTTCCAAAATTCTTAATAATATTCAGAAAATTAAATGTCTGGTTCGAGAAGATATCACAAATAAAATGATTAAGAACATCATTATCAAAAAATGTCCCATTCTAGATTATCAATATCGTACTAGAACTCGACACTTTTCTTAACAAATGGAAGATTGTTACAGTTGTTCTGGTACTGAAACCTTATCTTCCCTGAAAACTATAGACCAATCTTTCTTATGCAGATTCTTAGCAAACTATCTGAAAAAATTATTCTCAAAAACCTAAAATCACACTTACACAATAATAACAATATCCTTATTCCATGGCACTTGAGCTTTGCTTACCACACCAACTATTACTATTCAATAAACTAAAATTGATTTCAGTAAGGAAGAATCCACTGGGAGTGGTCTTTTTGGAAATTCATAAGGCCTATTTAAAGGCTTAGCATACCAGAATAATTTACAAGGTTATTTAAATTAATACCCTCATCATTAATTACTTTAATAAATTCATATCTCCAAAACAGAAACTTTTCTGTTAGAGTAAATTATACCTATTCTCGATTAAACACCTTAACTGCCACTGGCGTATATATCCGTCTCGCTCAACTTGTACTTTAAGTGTCCTGGACTTACAAATCCGTCTTTCGGGAATGCAATTCTTTTCTTTGCGCTGTCATCATTACAACTAATCCAAAGGCTTTAGAATGCATTAAAATGACCTTTAAAGTGTTTAAAAAGAATTTACTTATTTGGGAGAAACATTTGCAAACTTGATACTTTTTTCCTCTGCCAATACAATGCATACATGCGCTGATGAGATAAACGGTAGCACTGGGGAACGAATTACGTAATTTTTAATCGGCAATTACGAGCTTAAGAAATTGTAACGTCGTGAGTAGGTAACAAACATTTGTCTCAGCCTAATTTTAAAATAAAAGAATTATTTATTTGCTTCATAGATTTCTATATATGAAGTAATAAAGTCCCAGTTATATGCCAAGCCGGTGCAGTCAGCCTATCTCACGGGAGTTCAATCCTTTTTCCCGAAAAGCACTCGCTCAACTCTCAACGCCACCGGCGTTCATCGTCTCACCTCTCGTTCCTCTCCAATCCCTTTTTTTTCAGGGCTCCTCTCAAGTTTTCTCCATCCAGGGCTCTCTCGTCTCCTAAAAAACCCTTTTAAACACCAGGGGCGGGTCCACAACACGCCCCTCGTCTCTTCTCATTGGCAGGCCACAGATGTCTGCCCTCGTCCCCTGGGCCACCTTCGTGTCCTAATTTTGTGCGGCAAACACAAATACTTACCCGGTCAGTCTGGAATGTAAAGGCGACATCATTCTTGTCCCTCATCTGGACACACCACCTGTGTTCTATAATTCCATTCTCTCGACACCGGCCGAGGCAACGGGATTCTTTCAGACAGGCTTCGCCTATTGTCAGTGGGATGCCGGCTCTCTTTGGCCATTATGACTACCATACTGGGGTGTCGACGTTTGTCCGAGGTCAGACAGTAAACAATGACCTCATGGTCAAGTGCACTTGTCACCTAATATCTGTTCGGAACCATAAAATTTAGCATTAATGGAAGGGTGGGGTTCACCCCGATCGAAGACGTCACAAAATGCATACGCTGGGGTCTCACAGGGATCCATCTTAAATCCCATCCTTCTCAATATCAATGTAAATGGCATACCTAAAAATGACAACACAGCTTCTCTGCATAAATGATAGAGTTTTCCGATTTTTATAAAATGCGGATCCGAATTTTAAAAAGTACTGAATTATACAGAAAACTCAAAATGTTATAAATATGTATAAGGCAAATGACACATTTAAGATTTCAGTAAAAAATGCTGAACTTTCTATTTTACTGTTATTAATATTGTATTACTTTGATAATGAAGTATTTGCTTACGAATGAAATGAATGAATGAAAATTTCTTCTTAATATAACTCAATTATTCTCTCTTGGATTCCATTTCTGTTTAATAAAGTAAGGTTCTGCAATAGAATTTTACCCGTATCATTTTATCTATACTGAATTTAAAAAATGCGAAACCATCTTAGAATTTTTTTTCTCCATTTATGTTCATATTTTTAATTCAATTTATTACAAACGTCTTGCATATTCTAAAATTTATTTAGAATTTCTTCACCATTTTTTGTATTAATTTTGCATTGGTCCATTTTGAAAAGTGCATTCTTCTTTTGTATACCATTTTTAAAGTGGTTAAGAGTAAGGAAATAAATGTGTAACCAGAAAATCATTAATTAAATAGACCTTGCTTTAAGCAGGATTACATAAACAAAGTCGAACATTGCTCAGAATCAAACAAAAATGCAAACCATGCAAAAAAACTACACATGATCTTTATCTTGGTACAAAATATAACCATTCAGAAACTTGACTGTATATTTCACATTTCAGAAATTATTCTATAATATTCATGTAAAATTGATATTTTACTGTTAAGTCCAAAATATATATTAATTTAAAAATGTATAGAAAGCAGTATACACTGAGGCCAAATTATTATGATCACCTCTTCAATACAAAACTGGACCATCTTTTAGACTTAATACTGGACAGATTCTTCTTGGCATGAAATATGTTAGTTAATGGTATAAGGAATTAGAGACCATATCCAATGAACTGCACTTTCCAATGCCTTCACAGATTGGATGGTGCTTGATCCAGCTGTCAGATGGCCCGTTTGATCTCATCCTATAGATTTTCAATTCGATTGAGTTCTGTTGATTCTACAGGTCAATTAAGCAAGATAAGATTTCTGTCATGCTCTTTGAATTTTCTGGGGAGAATGCCAGTAGTATAACAGGGTGCACTGCCTTGCTGAAATTATCGATTAATATAAAGGAAAGGTACTTTATTAATATAAAAGGATTTGATTTGATCTACAATAGCACTTAAATATCTTTGGGCATTCAAATGTTCTTCCACACAAATCAAAGGTTCCATCTAATGCCAAGAAAATATCCACCAAACCACAATATTTCCTCCACGAGTTAGAAAAGTTGGGGGAAAGCAGATGGGGTTCGTATTTTCACACATTCTGTTTTCTCCATACTCACACCCTGCCATCTACATGGTGTAATTGAAAACATGATTCGTTAAATCATATGACCATTTTCCAGTCATTTATAGTCTAACCCTTGTGCTTCTTTGTAAACTGGAGAAGTCTGTTCTTATTCAAAGCAAACAACAGACTTTTGAACAGGTCGTCGGCTACCATAGCCTATACGGTATAATGTGCGACAAACAGATCGTTCAGAGATGTTCGTAGTTGCTCCTTGATTAAGATTCACCGCAATTTGAAGTAAAGTTGTTCTTCTGTTGGATTGGACAACTTTCTCAATTCTTTCCGTGAGAACTTTTAGTAGTTTGTGACGACCACAAGCCTGACGTTGAGACCCGGTTTTCTGCTTGGGAATCCACTTTCTGTAAACATTAATAACTGCCGCCCTTGAACACTTTATGAGTGTAGCCGTTCGGCGATACTGATTTGAAAGCTTTGAGCTCCTACAAGCATCCCACTTTCAAACACTATTCCTGCATTCCCTATTGATAGCTATCTTGCCCTCTAGTGAAGTTAAACCTAATCTCTGCATAAGTGTCAAATGGCCATGATAATTTGTACATTCAGTGTATATTAATCTTTCCATAAGAATGTGATTTTTACGTATTGCACCTATTTCAGCTTGTTTTTTGACAATAAGATAACATTTCTACCAAAGTGGAGCTTCTCGTCTAACCCAGAGTTGACTAATATTGAATTTTCTGGAAATCCAATAGCATCTTTTGATAAAAGCACTTTCTCGGAGCTGCCACACCTCAAGAAACTGTGAGTAAAATTTGATCCTAGTGCAATTTATATATATATATATATATTTGCTTAATATAGAAAATTTGCCTTAACTTCGTGATTTCTCTCATATCATAAAATTAAGATAAATTTTTTTTCAGGACATTATCTGAAATAAGACAACTTGATGAATTTCCAAATATCAAAGGCACTTCGTCTCTTGAACATTTACGCATCGACAGAGCCAATTTGAAAATGGTTCCAGCCGATATATGTTCCGCTGCACCATTCTTAAGAAGCTTGTATGTATATATGTTGTAACGTCGTCAGTCATTCGTACACAAGAAAATTTGTCACAGCCATATTTAAAAAATTTAAATAGTATTTAATAGATTCAAAAATATTCATTAAATAGGCCAAAGCCGGGCGGACAGTCTTTATCACGCGAGGTCAATCCTTATTCCGCAAGGCACTCGACAATCCCTGGCTTTTCCGGGCTCCTGTTTACTCCATGGCTCTATCTCTCCAAGTTTCTTCTCTCTCCGTTCGTTCAAGTCTTTTTCAAGTCTCCTTCTCGTCCCCGGGCCACTTTCGTCTCCCATTTGCGCGGCCAAAACAAACACATTCCTCGTCCGTCTGGAATCCAAGGGCGCCATAATTCTCATCTATTCATCTCACACCTGGGCCTCACAGCCCCACTCTCTATGCACCGACGTGCATACAGGCCTCGCCTATTCAAGACTTTCATAAAGGAATGCCTATTGACACCGGCATTCTTTAGCCATTGTAAATTCAGACCAGTGTCTGCGCTTGTCCGGGGCCAGACAACAAACAATGACCCATGGCACTGCACTTGTCACTAACAGCTGTTTGGGGATGAATAGATATAGTGACTTCAGAAGAATAGATAGTGGGTTCACCCCAATCGAAAACGTCACAACTCCTTCCTCCTGAAAAGGTCCATTTCACTGGACTGCTCTGGCCTCAGGCTAGTTCAGTTCTTAACATTTCACACCGAAAGGTTGTCTTATCAATGAGACTGACCAGGACAGCAATCCAGTAATAAATACAATCAAAAGTAAAATAAATAAATAAATCCAAAAATTCTATAAAACATTCACTTTACAACTAAAACTTAAATTCCAAATCTTGGATTCTTTTTTCCTTTCTGTAAGTTACATCACACCTTAAGTTTCAGGGTTTCAAAGAATTTAAAATCAAATCATAATATTTCACTAATCCAATACATTAAATCGCCCCAATCAATTGTGTTAAAACATCTGTGAGTATTCACCTTACTAAGAACAAAAGATTTTCAATAACACATAATATCCTTCCCCCTTTACACACACACAAACACTCATCTCCTACAGATATTAATTCACCTAGCACAAATCAAAAATTGCTTATTCCCATCTACTTTTTCCCAACGATATTAAATAAACAAAATAAACACCATAAATTCCAAGCTTTTGCAAATAACATTAAAACAATTTTTTTTTAAAATTAAAATTTTTTAAATCAAGACCTCTAAATTAAGTTAAATTTTTGGCTTTCGGTAGGCATTCTCAAAAACCATTATGACAAGTTATTCACAATTCATTGTTTTTTGTCTTCCATTACGTTGTTTAAGGAAAATTAGACATTTTAAATTGGGAATATAATTAAATACTTCATTAGCTCATCAATGAATTTATTGGGGTCTATATTATTGCATGGAACAAATTTTCCGACGGCTCTAATTTTCCTTTGGTCGATCTGACTTCCGACCCCAATCTACTCAACGTTTTAATAAAAGGTCAATCTTTAACGATTTTTCCAAATCTGCATCAGAATGTCTTTCGACCCTCGTGATACATCAATCTCTTACATCTTTAACCTGTGTCGTTAAATTACATCCATAAGAAAAAGCGCATACAACTTAAAACACTTTCTTAATAATGTCATGCCAAATGGCATAACACCATATTTGGATAACTTCACGAGAGAACGACGAATACCACTTCCCCAAATCCAGTACGTGACCCACGATACCCCATTCTTTTCTACAAACCCTTTCCCATTTTAAAAAGATAAATTTCGGCTCGCGTCCCTGGTTCAAATTCCTAAACACCATTTATAGGGATACGGGTATCGGCTCACTTTCCTTAACAAACAACGGGCAGAGTACGGTTCGACTGCCCCATCCGTTACATCTAATCTAAAAAAATACTCTGTATCCTCTCGTAGCAATTAATTAACATCTGGATGTACAAGAAGATTTGATTTTAAACGGCTTCCGTATTTAAAATTCTATCCTTCTGCCTTAAAGAAATCACCCGGATATGAAGCCCTTCTTCTTTTAGTGTTAATCATTCAAAATAGTTACTTCGATCAGGCGGTAATTTAAAATACAGTTGACTTTCCCTAAAACACCCTGAAAGTTAAAATCCAAATAGCTTTACCGAATTTGCCAAATTCGGTTTCCTACGATACAGTTTTATTAAATTAAGACGATAAATGGTACTACGATCTCTTTTTCCTGGTAAATCTATCTTGAAATTAAATTCTGAGCTAAAACTAGACCTATTATCCGTCTCTAAACTGTTCCTATCAAACTCTTTTGGTTTTGAGAGAGGCAAACGCATTGTTAACTCACCCCTCAAACCTCCCCACACATCAGCTTTACACGTGTTTTCTTTTCCTCCGTTTAACTGCCCTGCTATCTTAGCCATTATATGATTCCGAAAACCTTCACGATTCACTGTTAACTGCTGCTCACCACCCGTTAACGTCATACTGGTATCTTCTTTTTTCTCGCATTCCCTTTCACAACTCAAAATTTCAGGGTTCACTATTCTCTTATCTTCTATCAATTCTAAAGAATCAGCTCCTATTTCATTAGAATTTATTACCCGCTTTGCACACAAAGCGATTGATTCAACACTTTTTGCACCTGCAAACGGCCGCAGTTCCCTTACACAATGACCAATTCTATCCACATTGATTTCTTTCCCTTTTTCAACCATAAATTTACTATTCTTTTCTGTTCCTATCCCTTTTTTATTTCCCAGAAGGGAAAAACGTTCGTCCTTCTCACTGGGGGGGAACAATTCTCCTTTTCAAAATCACCAGACATGGCGTTCTCCTCGCTTTTATTAACAACCTGGTTAAATAACGGCCTACACTTACTAACCGGTTCACCAACTTCTGCGGTACGTTTTACTGACACACAATAAACATTTGCGAGATTGTTAATCCTATTCCCTGACTTCAATTCATTTTCTTTTAACTTATTTCTGAATTGAGCTCTTAGTCTTTCTAACTCAAGTTCCCTAGATAGTCTACGCTCCTCGATTTCCTTAATTTCCCGTCTTTCATCAAAAATACCCTCTAACAAATATTTCGCTACTTCATCAGTATAGTATTTACTTTGACAAATTCTCTTATTAATTTCCATCTTAGGTAAGTAATATCAATTCTACCCTAATTTTTCGCAACTTAACATTACGTCTTTTCTCTTAACAGAAACGCCATGATGCACTAAACACACAAAGCCAATCTAAACAATCGTTACAAAATTATACACAGACTCGGTAAACTAACAATACACTAGACCAGGGCTTAACTATATTTTACAATGGAAAATAAAACCAACACATAACCCTACTCAACACTGTGCTACAAGTATAACTACTGTATCTAATCTTCACAAATCTATAACCTCAACAATATCCTACACAATATTGTACCAACACAAAAGTATAACTACTGTATACTTAATTTCACAAATCTATAACCTCAACAATATCCACACAATATTGGCCAACACAAAAGTATAACTACTGTATACTTAATTTCACAATCTATAACCTCAACATACCACACAATATTGTACCAACACAACAAGTATAACTACTGTATACTTAATTTCACAAATTAAGACACAACAATACCCTACACAAACGTAACACAAAGTATAACTACTATATACAACTTTCACAACTCAAACAAAATACCAATATCGCACATTTATACACTTCATACAAAACTCAAAAACTTTCTAGTCTCTTATTGTTTACTAAATTTACCTAGTCTTTTATATTCCTATCTCAACATTTTACATACAAAACAATACTCAGTTGCTGTCCCGAAAATAATCTCAAAGAAAAGGCTCACCTTTTTCAGACGTAGACATGGAACACTCAGGAACCTCTTTACACACAAATCACTTTAAAACGCACTCATCACAAACAGACAGGACCTGACTTCTAACACTGGGGACTTGAAAAGTCCTAAACAAACGGGCAAACAGGTCCCCCTTAAATCCTCGTTGATTCATCAGGCAGGAACAGGAGACACTTGTATCCGGCTCTTCTCACAGCTGGGACTCCAGGAAAACATCTCAAGCAGGTAATTCCAAAAAACAGGCGAGCACGCTTCATCACTAGCAGGAACAGAAACCTCTCGAAGTGGCGCTCCCAAAAAACAGGCGGGCATTAAAATTCATCACATCACAATCGCACACGGCCGGCCGTTTTTTTCTTTTTTTCCATAAACTAAGGATTCGATCTATTTATTTAAATGCCGGATCAACACCGCTCCACCAATTAAATATATATATAAATATAGCTGTAACGTCGTCAGTCATTCGACACAAGAAAATTTGTAAACCATATTTAAAATTTAAATAGTATTTATAGATTCAAAAATATTCATTAAATAGGCCAAAGCCGGGCGGCAGTCTTTATACGCGAGGTCAATCCTTATTCCGCAAGGCACTCGACAATCCCCCGGCTTTTCCGGGCTCCTGTTTACTCCATGGCTCTATTCTCCAAGTTTCTTCTCTCCGTTCGTTCAAGTCTTTTTCAAGTCTCCTTCACGTCCCGGGCCACTTTCGTCTCCCATTTGCGCGGCCAAAACAAACACATTCCTCGTCCGTCTGGAATCCAAGGGCGCCATAATTCTCATCTATTCATCTCATACCTGGGCCTCACAGCCCCACTCTCTATGCACCGACGTGCATACAGGCCTCGCCTATTCAAGACTTTCATAAAGGAATGCTTATTGACACCGGCATTCTTTAGCCATTGTAAATTCCAGACCAGATGTCTGCGCTTGTCCGAGGCCAGACAACAAACAATGACCCCATGGCCACCTGCACTTGTCACCCAACAGCTGTTTGGGGATGAATAGATATAGTGACTTCAGAAGAATAGATAGGGGTGGGTTCACCCCAATCGAAGACGTCACAATGTATATAGTTTAACATAAACAATATTTATCTTCGGTCATTGCGATTAGATAAAAAAAAATTCTAAAAATAATTGTTAAGTTCTTAAGAAACATATTCAATAGATATTTTCCATTTATTTGTTATCTAAAGAACAGAAAATAAAATGTAATTCAGACTTAGAAAAAAATATATTGTATAAACAGATTCTTCTGTGTAGTGTAAAAATTATTTTTGTCATGCCTGTTATTGACTTTCAAAAGTGATCAATGTCAATAATCCAAAATCAATAAAAAATATGAGCAAACTCAAAATATTACATTAATAACTGTTAATTTATTTTGCTTTTATATGCATGACTGACAAAAATTTGCACTACTGAACGAATTAAAAAATGAAAATGCTTTACTATAATCTTGACTTTTTTCCATCTGATAATCAGCTTTATATATGCTGCTCTAGCGTATAAGAATGATGTCATAGATTCAAGAATCAGCATTATAAGAAATGGTGAAAAACATATAAATGAAACCTTATGTAATGTAACAGTTAGATTAACATGCAAAATACTCTTATATAAAAAAATAAATGTATTGGAAATTTTGCGTAATTTGATGTTTAAAAGAGACAAAAGTAATCAAAACAAAATACATTTTTTAATACAGCTTGTGAGATAATCTGATATCGTGATAGAGGCTTTGTAATGATGTGAATTGTTATCCCAAAATGAATTGAGAAACTCACAGAATAAGACTGAACTCTTGGATGGCACTGAGAAAGAATCCAAATGTCCGCTTATCTCTCAAGAATATTTCATCGAACAATATACTGGAGAAGATTTCCATTAATATATAGACTTAGTTTAGATATAGTCCTATAATTGTGCAATGCCTTTCAAAAAAACGAATTCTAATCCATTAGTAAATGCCAATAATCAAATGTATTTTTGTGTGTGTGATAGTTTCTGATAATTTAGTATCTCATACAAGTAATGGATAATCTGAAGTACATGGTTTGTTCAATAAGCATCGGGACTAAAAGTCCTTAAGAGAAATGTATTCAAGATACATGTCTAGCATGAGAGTTAGTATTTTTTAAATATAACCCTCTTTCATCAATACACCCCTGCCAGTGCATTTTGGAAGTCGGCACTTGCAAGACTGTTCAAGCACACCCCATTGAAGTTGCTTGAACCACACCACTCGTAAAGAGGCATCCTTTTGGCCCCCTTTGATGTAAGAAAGTCGGTGGGGGCCATATCTGATTGGGTACATTAAGGATGCGTCTTTCTTGTTCGATGTTATCTCTACCACCTTACTTTATTTTTTGTGTGTGTGTCACTCAAAGAAAACTCATTCTAGACATTGCTTCGTCCTTATAATCCTCATGAGTTGTATCAAAATACGCTAATTTGATTATTTTGTGGATTCATTATTAATAAAATTTTATTCCTAATAACTGTTCTATTTTAATTGTTTTCTCTGCCATTTGATTAAGAACTACCTCAATAATTATTTGAATGAAAATTTGATATATCACTATTTATCTTTTTCTAATTTACAGTGATTTTTTTAGGAGTTTCAAGTCAAATTTGCTGACACAAATACCTAAAATAGAAAGCTGTTTGGAATTGAAACTACTGTAAGTTTTAGAATATATATGTGCGTCATTACTAGCATATATTTTAAGCAAAAGTGAATAATCATAATGTTATATATATATACATATAAGGTATGTATGTATACGACTTTGATTTTTTAATAGAGATTGGTAAAAATTTTAAACAAAAATGTAATTAAATATATTAACTAAGCCTTAGATTCTTATAGTATTTATGTGTTTAACTAAGAATTATTTTTCACTCTCTTCTATATAAAACGAATAGAACGTATCATAATATGAAAATAGATCAGATGACAAATTTAATTTCATTGTTTGCCAACATTTGCTTCCCTAATTGTTTTTCTCAGGTATTGAAACCAGTGGCGTATATAAAGGGGGGTGAATGTTGAAACCCCATTATGGACCAACAGATTTTTAGTGTTTTTTAGAATGTAACCTCCCCATGAAAGAAGTCGGTGTACCCCACTCATTGTAATTAAATAGAATGTCAATGAGTTATGCTCAAATATAAATCTTAAATGAGAACATTGCTCTTTTTTAAAAAACATTTTCCTCTCACACAGAAGCTGAATAATTCTTACCTTATAAATTCTTCAATCGTTTTGTGGATAAGAGTAATTGGGAAAGGCTTTCCAGCTGGAAAAACAGTTATGTGCACATGGTTTTCTGTCAAAATTTGCTTTCTGCAATCAAGAAAAAACTCTGTTAAAAGCAACTTAATGCTGTACTCAGGAAATCATTAACTCTGTTTTGAATGAAATTAAAGATACAAGTGATTTCGCTAAATGTAGAATATCTGTTGATGGCACTTGGCCACACAGATGCTACTGGCCCGTTGAATGGTTAGGTTGTGTAAGTGCCATATCAATTAACACTAACAAGATCTTGGATATTGAAAAAATAATGACTCATATTACCACATATGTTCAATAGTTAACAGATAATTATTAGAACACATCTATTTGAACTACAAAGATTCTGCTGGAAACATGGAGATTTTTGGGGCCTACCGTATTTTTGAATGATTCAATGTAAAAAATTTGCAGTATAGAGAAAGTTGCAGAGATGGGGACGTGACTCAAAAGGATATGAAGCTGTAAAAAACTTTTTTATGGAGCCAATACAGAAACCAAACTTGAGTGTATAGGGTATGTACAGAAGCGTGCAAGTGAGCAGTTGCATCAGTTGAAGAAAACAATGAAAGGTCTTGTAGGCAAAAATAAATTAATTGAGAAACTGATATACAATATACAAAACTGTCATGGAATTACTATACGAAATAATTCAGATAATCTGCAAAACATGGTGAGCAGTGTAACTGCAGTGTTTTTCCATTGTGCATCTATTGTAGTAATCCTTCTGGCTAGATTCCTATTATCTTATTTCCTTTCCTCGATTACTATTGAATAAGGTTATATTGATTAGTATTACCATAAAAAGTTATAACCTGCTCTTACAGAATACTTTTAACTCAGATAGGGACATGGTGAAGCATTTTTAATTCTTAACTTTTCAGGAAACCTTTACTTTGAAGAAAGAAAATAAATTTTCTAAGCGGCTTTCGAGGCTTATTAATCTTTTTAAGTTAATTAAAAGGATAAAAAAGAATTTATACAAGTACGTGTAACTCTAGCAAGTATGATGTCAGAATAGGAGTTTCATGATTCTTTTGCCAATGCTAAAGCAAACTCTAACACAAGCTTGAATAAATCTTGAGCATATGATTTTTTTTCGCACTCGGTAGAGAAAAGCTCAAACTACACAGTAAAACTGAGCATAACCTCATCATACTAAATTCACACTAAAACTCTTAACTAAACTTGCTGAAACTGATGATTCATTTATAAAATGATTATTTTATAATGATTCAATTATTCTAGCAATTACATACGTATTACATACCCGATGAACTCTTAAATAATTTGTTTTACAATGAATTACTTAATGCATGCAGTGATTAAATATATACTGCTTGGCCAATGAATTAGAAACCTAAGATTTGGGTTTTTACTGGACCACCTTTTCCACGGATAACTGCTATGATTCATTTGTGCATCGAGTCTAAGGCTTCAGGAGTGCATTTACGTCCAAAGAATACCAGGTATTATCTATGCAGTTTTTTAAATCTTGTAAATTAGATGGAAGAGGAGAGTGCCCCCGGATACATCTTTAAACCTGATCTCACACATTGTCTATCGAGCTCGATACGGGATTGGCCTAGAAATGTGTTAGAAGTCAGACTGATGTTCAGCGAACCAATTTTGAGCACTTCTTACATGATGTTGCTGCATTATCGTCCATAAAGTATCCGTCTTCGTCAGAGTAAAAATGCAACGTAGCAACGTGCATCTGATCTGTCAGTATATCCAGGATCTCATGGCTGTTTGTTTACCCATGAAGAACACCGGGGCACCACTTCCATGCAAGCAGAACATGCCCCATATCATGGTATTCTCACCAAACCCTTGCAAAGGGCAAGTAAGGCTTCATTGCTTCGTGGGGAGGGGTTCTAAGCAAATTCATTGTCTTCCAACAGTGAATAATAAGGTGTGGCATGATTCATCTGACCACATTACCCATTTCCAATCCTCAGATATCCAGAATTCTCTTTCCCGACCCCAATGCAAACAAATTTTTGAATTTCGGGCAGAAATGAGTGGTTTTCTCGTAGGTGCCCGACTATGCATTTCTGTTCTCTGCAATTTTTTGTGCATGGTTTGATGAGCCTTGATTGACAATTTGTGTCAGTTGAAGCACAGTATAGTCCCTGTTTTGCCGTACAATTCGTCAGATCCGACGTTGATCATGCTCTTGGAAAACTGTGCACAAACCGCAGGTACGTCTCTAGAGAAGGACTGTGGGTTTTGAATTTAACTTTTGAAAACCTTTGATACGGCTGCTTTTGAGAACCTAGTGAGATTTGCTGCCTTTGAAATCGAGGCACCTGCTAAACGGACAACAACAATAAGTCCTTTTTCAAAGGCGAAAAGATATGTCGTATTTCCCAGTAAACTTCATCCATCGTTAAAATCATTCTAACTACATGTAACTCACATCACAAAAAAAAAAATGCATACTTTATCCCTAGTTCACATTCAAATCCAAATTTAAAAGGTTTCTAATTTATTGGCCAGTGTGTGTATATCTCTATTATAAATAACATCTAATCATTCCTTTGATTAGCAACTATTTTTTTTTCTTCCTGTTTAGAGACCTGAGTTACAATAACATTTTAGCCATCGAAGACAATTCGTTCAAAAACCAAGCAAATTTGATAGACCTTTTTCTTAGTCACAATTCGATCACTGAAATAAGAATGGAAAGTTTTAAGGGACTTTTGAAGTTACAAGTGTTGTAAGTATAAGTTTAAGTTTTTTTGAATATATTTTTGACATAAAACCTATCACAATTAGTTTTGTCACAATTATTCTTCAATTATTCATTTCTTCAATCATTTTTTTTTTTAATTTCAGAGATTTGGAAAACAACAAGATTGTAAAAATTCATGAGGAAGCATTTGTACATTTTAAAGACCTTCGTGATCTGTGAGTTTCCCCTTTGCTGTTTTTTTTTTTTTTAATAATTTTTTTTATTGCTTTTTTTTCTCATGCATTCATTCTACCGTAAGTAAATTATCTGAAATACATCGAATTTACTTAGTTAATAATAGGGAATGAACTGTTGCAACATTGATACAGCAGTTTATATTCACAGCATTACAGAAACAATGTTTAAACCACCATATCAGTATTAAAAAGACGAAATTTTGAGCGTTGGGTCTGAGGATTCTTAACAATTATCCGTACATGCGAAAAATCTCCTTTTAAACATCCTTTTAACATTTTTTCTGGAAGCAAAAATCGTAGGCACGCATATCATATGAATATGTGGCATGTAAAAGATTCCTTGAATACTCTCTGCAATATTTAGTATCCAAGGAGAGTTCGAATTGAATAAATTCAAACATAAAAATTTAGTAGCGGGAGCAGCCACTAGATGGTACCACCAATGAAATGGCTCAAACGCTTGGAGATTTTCCATGTCTGCAAAGGCTTGACAACCAGAATTCAGCCCATTAAAAAAACCATCCTTTACCAATGAAACAAAGAAATTTGAAACTTTTTGTCTCGTATTCGTAGAAGTTTAAATTTTTTCTCATATTTTCAAATTTGAACATTTCCTAAAAAGTTATAAAGAAATACAAATTGGACAATTTTTCAAAAATACAAAAGTCGTTATCTAACTGCATTTAGGATTTTAAAAGTATCAGAACTGATGAAAATTAATGCTACCCTAGTATAAAAAATTTTAGAAATATTAAGAAAAAATCCAAGCTTTCAAATAAAAATTTTATGTTAAATTTATCTAAAAATTGATTTATAAGTCATAAAGAAACTTATTCTGATCATGTGTATGAAATTTCAGGTTGATATGATGAATAGTTTCCAAGAAATCTTGCATGAAAGCTAAAATTTTTTGTTTTGAGAAAATTGAAGTTAGAGATGAAAAAATGAAAAAAAAAAAAAAAAAATTAAACTTACCAATAAACATTAAAAAGCACCAGAAGCATAAATATTATTTATTAGTATGTTTATAATGTTCAATTTCTTTGCCTAATGTTGAATTTTTTTGACCTTACTAGCATCAAAGGGGGTTTCAGTTATTCGCCCCTAAGCAATTAACTCACACACTTTGTTGATTTTTATATGCTTTATAATACTTTTCTTGCCAATTTTTAAACCCAAATCACACACATAATATCAACTTGGAGTTTACTTCCATTCTTAAATTCATATACAGCCATAAATGCAGCTAATTTAGTAGTAGTAATATCCAATTAACTTCAAGTTATACTTCCAAATCAATGAGTTAATGACTCATTTTGATTTTGAGATTTTCCTCAATGATTTCAAAATGTAAATTTTTAAAAAAGGATAATTGATTAAAAACAACCTTTTTTGTTGTTTTTTAAAATGGATCTTTTTTTGAGCTTTTTATTGTACCACTTTATATATTATTTTGATATTATTGAGTTTTATTATAAATTATGCTGCTCTCTCTCAATAGAATATAATATTAATATTGAAATGTTTTTCTATCAGGAAAAGTGTTCTCAGTTTGAATTTTATTCTCTAACATTACAAGAAGTTGGCCTTAACTCACGTCTACTTGTCAAGTTTTTCAAATATTATCGTAGAGTATACTGTCATGACATTTGCATTATAAATAAATAACCTAGTTGTACTTGCTTGTATTTTTTTAGTTTATTTCAGATCCTGAAATTTTTTGTTCATGATATTTTTCAATTAACAGGAATCTTGCAGCAAATAAATTTTCAAGATTGCCAACAAAGGGTCTACAAAATGTACGTCAATTGAAAACTTTCAATAACAGAGAGCTGAAAGAATTTCCACCAGTTGAAACATTTCCGAAAATCAATATGCTTGCCCTTTCTACGCTTACCATTGCTGTGAATTCATAGCATCTAGCCCAAAAATCATTGGGCCAAAAAATCTTTCTAATTGCAAAGAAAAATTGTTTGGTATCTAAAGACAGGGGGTATGTCCAGGAAATCAAACATAACAGACCTATATCCAGAAACAACAGGTAAGCTTTCAACATTTCAAAAATAAATATACATGTATGAGTGTTTTGTATAAAACTTTTTCCCTGATGCCGAGGGGATAGGGCCACAACTATGAATTTAAAGGATAACTGCCACTAAGAAAATGATCACCCTTGTCGGGGTTTACGTTATGTGAGTTGCTACATGTTTCCATGATGGAACTCGCTTGTATCGGTCTAGCGTATAAAATTTTATCACACACAAATGCATACAATATGTTAAAGAGTAGTATCACAATATAATTATACATGACTAAGAAAGATAAATAAACCCATTGTACTAGGAGTTTTTAAGGAAATTCTACATGTATATTTTCTCATAGCAGTTTTCATAATGAACATTTATCTTATAGGAAATTTTTCCAAAAAATTTGAAGAATTTGCGACCAAGTTATGGAAAACGTTTACGTGTTTTACAAATACCGGAAAATTTTTGCCCAAATGCAGAGGGATTTTGAAGATTTTAAAAGATTAAAAAAAATGGTTTTCTGCCTTCCAGCCGGTAAGTTTGGAATAATAAGAGGCCAACGGGGTGGGGAAATAGCGACTCGCAAAGAATTTTTTAGTGGCTTGCCAAGACAGAAAACCCAAGATTTCTTTCTCATGCGAGACCAAATATTTGTCTTGTATTTACCACTACGACGGCCACGTCAACACGCATGCATGATTGAA
Source organism: Trichonephila inaurata madagascariensis (assembly GCA_019973955.1). Classification (NCBI taxonomy): domain Eukaryota; kingdom Metazoa; phylum Arthropoda; class Arachnida; order Araneae; family Nephilidae; genus Trichonephila; species Trichonephila inaurata. The sequence goes on along the minus strand of BMAV01022996.1, from coordinate 220,190 downwards.
AACTTTATAACAAGTAAAAATAAAGAAACACAAAATAAATTGTAAAAAAGTGTGATCGGATACATTTATTTCATTCTTCTGATTCTGAAATTTAATGCGCTTACAGCCACAGATGATGTGAAATCAGTACAATACAGTAATTTAATAAAACTACCACTATTAGTATGATTTTAATGGTACAGTTTATACTTTTTATGATGCAAAATTAACTAATGAATGCACTCCTTCTAAAAAGGTGTGGCTCTTTAGTATCCACTGCTTCCAAAATATGGCCCTCGAGCCAAAACAATTTCCCACCCACAGCATAAGAGGATATCACAAACACAAAAATTCATGTTGCGAATGCTCAATATCTCTTAACTTGTATGTTTCTTTTTTTTATAATTTTAAGAAAATTTATCAACCCTCATCACATTTTATATCATAGTGTTAAAATTTTTTTATCTTCTCTCTATTCAGTACCACACATGTACAATTATATTTATAAGAATTATATAACCATACAATGATTCTATATCTCAAACAGAATTCAAAACTCTCTTACACTACTTATTCTTCAGGTGTTAAGATGATTTATCTCAAACCTCATAAGAGGGGACGAATCCCTTGGTTATATATAAACATATATAGAGTTAATATTCTCTACTAAGAATTAATCATCAATAATCACTATAACTCTGAAGCATACAAAAGCAAAACTTGTAATATAAACCACATATTAGAATTTAGAAAAGATATATGATACATAAAGATAATTATAAATAAAAGTTATTATATATATATGAAAATAATAGAATTTAATATATATATATATATATATATATATATATGGATGGGCTACACAGTATTAAAAACATTGCTGGACTTAGGGGATAGCTCTTATACATAAAAATTTATATAAAAGTAGGGTCCAGCCAACCTTCTCCCTTTCTGTTAATAATACTAAGCAAAGTCCTATTGAAAATAATGGATAGAAACTAAACATTACAAAAAGGTAACTTTTAAAAATGGATTTAAAATGTAACCTTGCTTTGAGTACAAAAACAAATTGCCGATTCAGAAAAAAAATACAAATTCAAAGCATGGTTTATTGAAAGTGCACTCTTTGCAAAAAAATGAAATTTAGAAAAAAAATTAAAAATAATGAAAATACTACCATTACTATAGGACACTAGGGTTATAAAAAGTATTAAAAAAACGGTTAAAATAAAACAAAAAGAATAAGTAATTTTATTTAAAATTTGAATATAAATAACTATATCAACTAGAAAATGAAAATTTTGATAATAAACTATTAAATATATATTTTTTTTTAGAAAAAATTTTTAAAAACCCCTTCAAAACACAGGGCTTCAAAGTAAATAAAAACAAAAATTTGGTTACAAAAAAAAAAAAATTTGGGTTAAGAAGAAATAAAAATATTTACAACAAAAAACACAGAAATTTGAAAACATTTCTAGTTGAAAAAAAGTTGTTGAAAATTAGGCCCAATTTATATTTCCCCTTTAAAACCAGTCTTAGGTTTTTCTTTCTCTGGCAAACTTGGAACACAGAAGGAGCACATGTTCTACATTTTTGCCTCCAATATTAAAACACAGGAAGATTCGGAACTAAATTAAATTTGTTCAAGTAGCTTTTTTAAATTACCATGACCAGTGAGAAATTGGGTTATTTTGTAGTTAGTGTAAAAAAGATGGCATGACAGTCTTTTATTTGGGAAAAATTTCTTTTTTTTCCCTTGTTAGAAATGAGATTTCGGTTCCAAGTCTTCACGATTCTTTCTTTCGTGATCCTTTTAAAACGATTTGGAAAATTAACGTCAAGTCAATTTTTCGCTTGGGTTTCGCCTTTTAGCCACGGGCCCCTCATTCCCCAAAAACGCCCGTGGTCCGAACAAAGAAAATCTATTGAGATGTTTTTTTTCTTTTGGCTTTTTTGCTTTTGGGTCTCGACGATTATTTTATTAGTGAAGAAATACATTTAAAAGACTCCAAGGAGGAAAAAAGAGTCAGTACAGATGAGATATTCTGAGATGAAAATTTTGTTCGGGTCCATTTAACGGCGAAATTTAAGCATAAAGTTCAGCTACAAAAATTGGGATTCATCCCAATTTAAAATTTAAAATTCTCGGGTTAACACCATTCCTGAACACAACAAATGCGAAACCAAATTGCATCAATTTTACTGCCATCAGTATAGCAAATAACAGGAAATCATCTGTGCTTTGTCACTAAATTGGATAATATTGATGGATTCCTTCTGAAAAATGAGGGGGAAAAAAAGGAACAAACAATCATAATTAGAGATGGAAGAAGCAGAGAATTTATCTAAAAGCAATATTATGAAGAATAGTAATGTCGTTGAGGAAAACCAGAAATAGCATAAAGTTTAAAAAATTACGAAACCCCATAACCCCAAAATAACCTTCTTTGTATGCGTCTCAGATATTTAGAATTATCTTCCTTTTAAGTCTCGCCCCAAACTCAGAACCATACAAAATGAAAGGTTCGATTCCTTTTCTTTTAAATGAGCGAATGTCATTGAAATTTATACCGAACTTTTTAAACGATTTAATCCACGCTGTAATTTGTCACTGGGTATGTAACTTAAGTGTGCTTCCCGAAAAATTTTTTATCGGAAGAACCCCAAGATACTTCATTTGTTTTACCAAATCAAGGGGGTTCCATCGGTATAGCTGAAATGCATCATACAAACGTTTTGCTTTTTAAATAGCCATGATTCGGTTTTATCAGGGTTAAATCCCAAATTTAAAATCTTTTGACCAGTCGGGAGGGGGTCAAGGCTTCCTGTGCGGTAGGAAAGTGTGAAAGATTCTACCTTGGGAACAAACTAAAATGTCATCAGCAAAGCTAGTCTCCAGCAGGCAAAACTATTAAGTTTTTGATCATTGTTGATATTCCAAAAATAGGGCCCCGACACCGTCCTGAGGGCAACCTCTTCGGCAGTGGGTTGCAAAAATCGAACCCCGTTGCATTTTGGCCACTCTGTCATTTAAAAGTCAGCAACAAGTGAAAAAAAATTTATCGGGAAATTTTCCCTTTTTACAGATTCGAAATCAAAGGGCCCCCATGCATTGTCAAAAGCACCTTTTTTTTCAAGAGAAATCAAGATTGAGTGTAAATGCTTCCTTTTTTCCTCTTTTCATTCAAACGTAAAAGCGTTTTCAGTACTCTTTTGAGGGGGAAAAACCTATTGATCACTGAGAGAAAAATTCCCCGGCGCAGATACCAGCAAACCGTTAACAAAAGTTTCTCTAAGCATTTACCAAAGCCGGAAGTAAGCTTATCACCTAAAATTTTCCAAATGGAGAACCTAAACTCATTAACTTTTGGGGTGAGAATCACCTGGGCAAATTTAAACCCGCGGAAAAATACCTAAATGAGGCAAAACATTAAAAACTTATGGAGAAAAAAGGAATGCTAAATCAAACTTTTAATGATCTCATTTGAAATAAATCCGACCAGGTATTTTTTTAGCTAAAAATTGTATTAACTTCCTCATAGGAAAAAAAAAAGGATCAAAAAAAGGGAATTGGTAAGGTACCCCGGCATACGATAGTCTTTTGAAATCTATTGTCATTTTCCTCTGAATCGGAAGGAATGATTTCGAACACGGGTTAATTTTCTCATTAAAAAAAGTGGTTGTTTCTCCCGTGGGTAGTTTAATACCAGTTACTAATTTTTTCATGAAATCTTTTAACGCCATATATAAACCTTCTTCCACATATTTTGGGATCAATGGGAAAAAAATTTTTCCAAAACTCAGATTTTGCATTAATAAGCATTTGGTTATAATCCCTATTTCAAGATAATTATTTCTATATAATTCTTAACGTTGATTTTTTTCAACGCAAAACTACGTCTAAGGCATTAAACCTCTTCCTCGCACATCCAACCATAGACCACCAAGGGACATTATGTTTAGTTTTCCAAATTTTGGCTTGAGTACAAGCATGCCGATAAAAAAACTAAGTTCCTCAATGACTTTTTAGGCAAGAACTATTTGTCAACCTTAAGGTATCAGATATAGGGTCATAGAGATGAACAAAATTTCCGAAACCGCAAGTTTGCTTTTTGTATTAAATATTACAAAAAGGGGTTTATGTATTTTCCGGACGGGGGAAAAAAAAACCAAATTTATCATCACGTGATCAGAAAGGGGTTCGTTCTCAGAAAGACACCAACTCGTTGTCCCCGAGTAGATCCCCCAACAACTGTAATATCAATATGGCTTGTTCCCCGGTTCACGAAAAGTAAGCCACAATCCCTTTTATAATAAATAAATTTTTGGCGAAATATACTACTTAACTTATCTCCTCGTGCATCTGGTGGGGGCTAAACCATAATTTTTTTTGCTATTGGGGTCCGTAAACCAATCGATTTAGATTTTTGCTACAAAAACTTGGCTGATTTTATGAAGATCCAGAATGTTTTTGAAGGTCGAAATAGTAAGAAAAAGAATAAACACAGTTGAGCCGTGATAACTTCTAAGTGACCATATTATAATCAATTTTTTTTAAACAATAAAAGTTGAAAGATCACGAGAACGAACATAATAGCTGCCTTAATAATGTCAGAATTAGATCATAAAAAAATCAATAAGTACTAGATAACCCGGAAAGAACCCTGTAGCTAGAGGTTCTTAAACCAGCGCACAATCAATGTTTTCTGCTTCCCTGAAAAATGAGTTGCTTGTTGGCAGATAAGACTTGTGTAGATTTAACTGCCCCACTTTAGAACTTGATTACTGACCCAATCATTTAATTCTAGAATGGGCATTCTTCTTCATAAAAATATGGCAAGGACAGCACTGAAAAAGGGTTTTTGGTTACATTCACTTTTTTTTTGAATATTTTTTTTTGGATTGAAACGGTACATTGGTACAAGCCACTGCATTCCCATTTGGAAAACTTGCCCTTTGTGTTCCCGAACAGTGAAAAAAAAAGGGTGTGTATTTTGCATTCGTCAACACGATGATTGTATCCCAAAGGGAGTTAAAAAATCTATTGATAATAAGAAAATCACTCGTCCCTACAAAATGATTTTCAATCGTTTTAAGATGGGTTTACGAACGTGGGGGGAGTTTCGATAAAAACATTTTGTATGTTGAAAAGGGTTTTTAAAGAAAGCGAACTTTGCACTGCCTTATACTTTCTCATCTACAGAATTTCAAGATTTTGTTCAGAAATCACTTTTAGAAGATTTTATTGTTTACTTTAGGCACATTTTTTAAAAATTTGGCTGGGTTTCTCCTTTTTGGGGAAAGGGGAAACCTTTTTAAATTCTGGAGATTTTTCCAATTTCTGTTAAAAGCCGGTCACGATCATTTTCAAAAAACTTTTACTAAAAATTTTTTTCCTCTGATGTTTTTTAAGTCACAAACTCCTAATTTAGATTCCGGGGTTTAAATTTTGCTTTTATTTTTCAACATCCTCAGAAGAGCAGTTATCCCAGTCTCAACAAACAATAATAGAAGACTTTTTTTTTATTTTCGTAACACCAGATGGCGCCAGACACGGGATAACTTTTCTTTGGGTTTTTCTTTGGGTTCCCTTTTGCTTTTTTTACATGCTTCAAGAAAATTAGCAGCCTTTAAATCTTTTTGAAATTTTATAAATGAAGCTTTAACTCACCCAAAACGCCCCCCTTTTCGCACCTGATTGTTCATATTGCATTTCGACATAAGCGCGGATTCAATAATCTTGCAGTGTTTTTGAAGAGCATCAAAAAACACGTCATCCTCCATTGCCGCCATATTGAACATCCTAGTAAATATATTAAACTATTAATTTTATATATAGTTAATATATTCTCTCTACTACAGAGACATTAATCATAGCTATATATATATATATAACTATATAGCTAAAGCATTCAAAATTTATATATATATATATATATATATCCTTTTCCGTTTCAATTTTAGGCCCTTTTATGCCGTGTGAAGATCTTTTTGGCTGGTGGAGTCTTCGTTGCGGGGTATGGGTCGTATTCCTGTTAGCTTTGCTTGGGAATGGAGTTGTTGTCATCGTTTTAATCATTGGCAAAAGCAAGTTAGATGTACCCCGATTTTTAGTTTGCAATTTGCGTGCTGTTTCTGCATGAATTTACCTCGTCTTCTTCGTTGTATCACCCTTTGGGGAATTCAAAGTAAGAAAAAAATTTTATATATATATATTTTTGCAACTTTTTTTAAAAAAGTTTTTTTGTAATTTTTTTATCATATTGCTAATACTTAATTTTGCTGAAAAACTTTCTTTTATTAAAGAACGCATTTTTAACTGTGTATTATTGAATATTAAAGTATCAGTAATTTTTTTTTTATTTATAAAAATTAATTTTTAAGGCATAGTAATTCATCTTTATAAAAGAAAAAAGAATTTTTTTTCTTTTGTATTTATTCATTAAAAGATATATATTATTAACTTAAAGAGAAAAACTACAATTAGCATGCTCCTTGTAATTTTTTATGCTATTCATTGCGAGATGCAATACAGTCTACTCTAAAATGGTACTATTACCAATATTTGTAACACAAGAAACAAAGTCTCCTAGTTACAAATGCTCATAAAAATATCAGGCAAACTTTCTACGAGAACAAAAAAATCAATATAAGCAATTTTTTAGCTTGTTAGGGCTATAATTTTGTTGCTCTTTGATGTGCTTATTTTTCTTTGTTAGCCTGCAGCATGATAAATCATTCTATTTAGAACAGAAATAAAACGCTGGACACTTTATTTCAACTATTGCTTATATTTCAAAGTAACTTTGACAGATGGCTAAATCTTTTTTAAGAAACTTATTATGACAGCAGTTACATGATTGTAAAGAGAGAATAAACAGAATTTTGTTATGACAGTAATTAACTAATTGTAAAGTGAAAAAATATAGAATTTTAATAAGACAGTAACTGCAATGTACACGTTTGTTTCCTTTACAGGTATTTGCCATCAAATGGCAGTCATCGATTTCTTGTGAAATTGCTGGATTCTTCGGTGTCTTTTCCAGCGAATTGAGTGTGTATACCCTATCGGTCATTACACTGGAAAGAAACTACGCCATCACTCACGCTATGCATCTCAATAAACGTTTATCATTACGACATGCATTTTACATCATGTTTATAGGTTGGACATTTGCCATAACTATGGCCTTATTACCATTGTTTGGCATCAGCGATTATAGCAAATTTGCTATTTGTCTTCCGTTTGAAACTGAAGACAATTTTTCTTTAGCCTATGTTATTTTTCTCATTCTGATTAATGGAGTTGCATTCTTGATTTTAATGGGATGCTATTTAAAGATGTATTGTGCAATTCGGGGATCACAAGCTTGGAATTCGAATGACTCTAGAATTGCTCGACGCATGGCTTTACTTGTGTTCACGGATTTTTTGTGCTGGGCCCCTGTGGCATTCTTTTCCTTTACGGCTTTGTGTGGTTTGCAACTCGTGTCTTTGGAAGTAAGTAATATTTATTTTTATCTTTTTTTTGTTATTTATAGCTTAAAACTTATTAAAATAGCCCAAAACTTTTATTCCAATACATTTATTTTTTTAAAAAGTCTAAACTATACATTATTTGCACAATACCTTGAAAATTGCAAAATAAATTTTAATGCATAAAATTAAAAAACACCTAAATCAATCAGAAAGCATTTACTGGTACAATGAACTATTTTTATTATTATTATTTACTAGCAATTTACATTAATTAAAATTAAAGGCCAAAAAATTTACAAAATGCAAATTTTTTTGCATTTATTGCAGAAAAAAAGTCATGAAAAAGCTAAAGGTGCTATTCCCCTGATTCATAGCTCACAACATATGTATTATAATAATAAACACTGATTCAAAATTTCAGGCCATTATCTAAAGAACTCTTCGAAATCATTTATACTATGCTGTAAAATATGAAGAAATCTGTTTCAAAGAAAAATATACATTTAAAAATTTAAAATCAAAAATTTAAAAAATTTTAGCTAAAAAAACCTGAAACTTCTCTATATATCAAACGAATAAACCTTTACGAAACACATATCAAAATTAAATATTTTTCCTTTTGTTGTCTTTTTATTCAATTCCTACTATTAGTTCACTCTATGGTACTGAGGTTTATGTTTGAACTTAATCCACTGGCATTTTATTAGCTCCAATCAGTGGAATACACCGACTTCTCTCTCATGGGGAAGGTTAGATTACAATAAAACACTTTAACGAAAGCAACGAGGTGTAGTCTCTATAATGTTGGTAACCACATATCTGTTGGTCTATGTTGGGTTTTGAACCCTCCACCCCCATCCTTGTGTATGCCACTGCTTCCAATCCCTGAGAAAAACAATCAGAATAACAAATATTTGCACGCACTGAAATTAAATTTGTCAAATTGACAAATTTGACAAGCTGACTATTAACCTTGAAAAGTTTCACACATCTTTCTAAGTGAAATTTTCCAAATCTCCTTTTACTTCAGATGGTTTCTACATTTTTTTAAAAATATATACAATGTAGTAATGTCTATGCAGTTGCAAACAAACTGCTTTAATATTCTTGTCGAAATACTTGTTCTAAAAAAGTTTTTTCATTGGGGCAATTTAGTGATCTAGTCTAGGATACCGCATCTTTCAATTGTTCACAAGGCCTTCAAAGTCTGTAAAGGATAGAATTCTTAACATTAAATAAGAGACCTTCATGGACAAAATAGCAAAGCGCTGGGGACCCCCAAGAGAGAACCACTGCCTTAAATCATTTAATAATAAGATGATTACAATCTGATCTCGACAAAGGATCTTGTGTGCAGTCAGGATCCATGGTTACTAAACCATGAGATAAGTAAACCACGAATTAGTATTAGTTATTAAACTCCAACAATAATATGAATTTTTTGTGTAACAATCATTTGTGTTAAATTACAGAGAAGATGGGTAATTCAAGAAAATGATTAATGATCATTAATGTTATTTTCACAATATGTAAGTCAACTGCACGTTACGAAAAATATTTAATAAAAAGAAGTATTTAAAAAGAATATTGAGTTCATTTTTTATCAAGCAAACCTTAATGGATGATTGTTTTTTACTGGGATTTTGTTTCTTCTTAATTTCTTGCGTAGTAGATCTTATTTAGTGTGCCCTAACCCGAGATCCATGTTGCTCAAAATAATTTAGTAATAACCCTGTTGCTTTGATGGCCTTAGAATGTCTGAATGGAGTCTATTTTGATACATCTGCCTCTTCCTCATTTCATCTGACGTCTGTTCGCCTTAAACATACTTAGCAAAATCTTCTGCTCTTGGTCCTACTACTTATTGATCAACGTAAGTTGTTTGCCACACTTCAACAATATCATGCAATGCCTGCCTTGCAATTTAAAATTTTCGGTTCCGGTTTCTCTAAAATACATATCTGTAAAAAATTTCATTACAACTTTATCTTCTGTAACTGGATATGTAATTCCACTGGTTCATGTTCAAAGATATTCCCAAAAATGCTACAATGGATTCAGGTTTGGAAGAATCCCAGACATTCAATTGTAAATAAAAAGCATCCGCCAACTTCAGGTTCTTAAGGTAAGTAATCTTGTCATCATTTTTAAGAAGTTAGAATCAATTCACATCTATAACGGTGCTTAAAGGAACTGATTATACCCTAATATAAATGTTTTGTCATATATGTTGCATTTTTAGGTAAGTAAAATACGGTTATATGTTTCCATCTGATGAATTTCTGCAGGTTCGTACACAAGACAGTTGCAAAAATCAAGCAAGTGTTTTCTTCGATTTCTTTTTACCTTAAATGATTTTTTACTATTGGTTCAAATGTGTCTGAATCATGTTTCAAATTTAATGTATATCCTTCAAGCATTCTGACTATAGGAATATTCCAGGGGACGAATACTCCTATCGGCAGGATGAAAACATCTTGGTGATTTGAATTTTCCAAATTCTAGATTTTTTAATTTTAGAACGTCTGTCTAGTTGCCGACAAAAAACAATTATTCTGTTTTGGATTTGTGTATATCCTGTCATTGCATTTTCATCATCTTTCTGAGTAAGTGCTTTATTCGGCAACATTTTATAGAATAGTGCTTTTTCATCTGCACTGAGCAACTGTTCTGCATATAATCCCTCTTATTCACCTAATTTTTGAAATTTTGGCAAAAATTTACATTTTGCTACAATATCTTCAGGTCTCAGTTCAGTATAAATAGTAACCTGTCTGATTCCAAGTTGACATTTCTATCCACCTAATCACCCCTAAGAATATTAAAAATTCTCGAAACCTTCCAAATCTTCATTAAGCATTATTGCTTGGGTCTGTAGCACTGATCTAGACAATGACGCAACATCATTTCTTTCGTCAACTAAAAAATTTAGCAAACATCTGTGAAGGTTAATGTTTACCCCAGTACTAATCTTTTTCCAGTGTTTTCATTATCATTATTAACGTTGTCAAAAAACTGACGAATTTTATCCTTATTATTTGACCATTAACATCAGCTAGACTTAGATTAAATAGAATCCTACAGTCATTAGAATACTTTTTGTGATGTCATGTGATGAAAAAATTAATCTGAATTTCATTAAATTAAAAATAAAATTTATGATATCACACACACACATGCCTATATATAGGGTGAATCAAAACTTTTTGCCCTGATTATAAATATTTATTGTGTTTAAACTATTATAATTAGACATATGTTTTTATTGATACATTGTAAGTATTACTATGAATTTTTATAAGACCATTCACCACCTTGATAAGTTTCAACGTGTGTCCCCTAGTAGCTCGGAGAATATCTAAGCGGTATTTAAGTTTCCCCAAGAGTTCTTTAGCATGTCTTATACTTTATAAGTATGCAACCTAAGCCTTTTATGAGGAATTCTTATCAAGCTTTGTTTGTGATATTTGAAGTTCACGTGCTGCTTTATAAGTTGATTTAGGTCTCCGTTGAAACAATTGCCGAACATGTTCAACATTTGATTCTCTCCCACTAGGCTTGCCACTTCTAGGAAGATCCTTAAAACGAGATCAAGCGTTATTGTAGTTTTATTGTCCTTTGATGATCGACAAATAGCATGTTGAACTTTTTCTTGCTTGTGTCTTTTTGACAGGGCGAAGTGTCTCTAGTGGTACACTTATGGATTTATATTTTTCTTGATGGAGTTTTTTAGATAGCATTTGAAAATTTTCCTTTTAACTCAAATGTTTCATGCTCATAGATTTCTCAAATTTACTTTCGATATCCAAATTTTCTTTCGATATACTTTCTTTTTCCACATTTCGGACATACATACGATGATCCAATCAAACCTTCTTCCATGCACCATTCTATAACAGCTTTCTTTCCAAGCACAGGCAACATGGCAAAAAAACCTTTCACAATATTAATCGTAATTTTTCATGCATTCATTAAAATTCTCTGTAATCATATCTATGAAAATTTATTCGGAGAAAAAGAGCAATATTACCTGTGAAAATGATTCCACAACGAAAAACCAATCGAAAGAAAACTTCTAGTCTAACAGAATTTCCGCAGCAAGCGAAGCTAAGGCCTTTGAGAAAGGTTTCTAAAATCGTTAAAAAAAAGAAGCTGCGCAAGCGCATTAGTAATTTTCGTTAATTTTTAAAGTAATAAAAGTTTTCTGCCCATGCGCGAGAAAGACCGTTGAAGAATTAAACAGTTAAAATTAAAAAACGAATTACGCATGCGCTAATTTGCCACGATATCGTTAAAGCTGTTAAAGAAATCTACTGCGCATGCTCAAAATTTCGCCAAAAAACGACTTTTCCTTCACTGGAAAAAAAATTCAGAAGGGTTACCAGATTTGGCGTATTTATCGATTTGGCGAGAAAACACTTGGCGCGAGAAGCGCCCGATTCGACAAATCAACCAAATTAATAATGAATATCAATTACAAAGTACTGAAAGCTTGCAATGTAAAACTTGCACTGCAAGTTCCTTCACCGAATTTCATCGAACAAAGAACGTAAAAAAAAGAAGCATTTTTAAAACGTAAAATAAACCAAAAATAAACTATTTATAGCGTTAATTTTAAGTACAACACTTATTCTTTTAAGAAAAAAAATGTTCTAGTACTCACTCATATTAGAACTATCCATATTCGAAAATAGCACGAAATAAAACAGAAGACGGAAACAATAGAACAATTACACTGAAAATGGTTAAATTTTTAAAAATATCAAATTAAAATCGTCTGAAATTAATAGGGTTACCGCGGGGAAAAATCAATAAAAGTTATTTCTAATATACGTTATCCCCTTGGCAACCACATCGACAGTCGATAAAAATATCAAGGTAACCATATTGTAATGTTATCGCCCATCTTGGCGATTGTAAACAACAATTTGGCGCTATTACCACGGATATCAAACTAGCTTGTTTTCGGAAAGGGCATTGAATGTTTTTGTGTCACCAACTCCTACATATTTTGAATATTTCAGGTTGTGAAGCTTTTCTGATCGATTAAAAATCTTCAACAGCCTGTCAACCTCCACTTACCAGCAGAGTTAAAATAATTTTTTCTACATGAAATCTTATGTGCTCTCTTTGCCATTTCTTGTTCTTGGTACCAAACTTTGCCCTTTTATAATTGTTGCATCCCTTGCAAAATGAAGACAACCCCATCCAAAACTTTACCTGTTTCGGCCCCTATTACAGTACATACTCCAATCACCAATGAATGTCCTCTCGTCTTCCAGGTCCATCACACCTAACCGTTAGAAAGTTATCAGTTGACGAAAAATTTTCGACAGTTGCCCTTTTCATGCTTTCTTCTGCCACTTTCTTCGTAACAAGTGAAATGTTATTATTAATAAAGTCATATGATTTTTGTTCAACAGGGTTAGGAGGATTCATCACAGTACAAAAGGTTTTTAATGACTCTAAACCTTAGCCTATGTGTCTCATTGCTAAAATTGATCTTCTGTTAATAGCTGGGACATTTTTATTCCCAGTGTTTTCACAGCTTGAAAATGTGCAAACACTCCTGCAGTTTTTACAATATATTTCAAAATACGAACGTAAACTACGAGTTAATTTTTCATTAATTGTTAATGGTTCATGACATTTTGAACAACATGACACTGACAAAATAGAATTAAAGGTCGAAATAAAATCAAAAATTCGATATCCTTTGACGTTGCCACTTACATCAGTAAGATCTGACTTTAGTAGTTTGAATTCCTGAGAGTTTTTTAGTGGAAGAACAATTACCGGGGGTGTCATTTCCTTTCTGCAACACGTGAATGAGGAAATATTTTTACAAATTGATTTCCTCGAAATCATCTCTTTTTGTGGCATTTGCAAGATGGTCTTTTCTGTGTGTTATTCATTTAATTAATCAAATGATAAATAGAATCACAATTTAGATAAGTGATTTCAAACAACGTGCCACAGCATTAACGCAACAAAATGAAAACACATCAGAAAGAATGTGTTGGGTTGCAAGCTTCCTTCTAATTCACCCAAGTGTTTAAAATATTCCATGATGCTTATTAAAAACAGAAAAAAAATGAAACGTATTTAGAAATCAAGAATATAAGTGGACGTGGCATGTGTCCATTTAAAAGCTGATATTGTTAAATTGCTGTTTGGTATTTTTTGAATAACTTTCGAAGTTTTTGGAGTTCTGTCACGTGGTTGGTATCAAAATGTTCAGAAAACATGAAAAACAACATATATTTTTCTTCGAAAATTTGAAAATTTTGAAGATTAACACCTCTGTGACCTCTTAAGTGAGAAAAATACAAAATAGTTTTTTTTAGACGAAAATCATGTAGATATTTTCTCCCTTCTTACGTCAAATGAAGTCTAGTTTAAGAAAGTAGGAAATTGAAATTTGTTCCGTTGTTGATTTATTGTGAAATTTTTTGTGAGAAATATTCAGTTTTTTCTATTCTAATAAACAATTTTCTAACAATAATTCTAATTCAACGTAAAAAAAAATGGTGCGTGGAACTCCACGCAACAGAAGTGAAACTTTTTTGGAGATGTTGGAACATTGATTATTTGCTCTAATATTCCAAACTGACAGTGTACATGTCTCAATCGCCTAATTTGCAATGAAAAGTATTCGTGGCGAATTGAGTCTTTCTGATACCAAATCCAAAATAGGAAGATATGCTGGAATTTCTGGGCATACAAAACTATTATATTTTGATAAATTTGGTATACTTTTCCTACTTAAACTTTGTCGGCAATTGTAACATTCTTTAATGTCTTCTAAATTAATTTCCAGTAAAATATTTTTCTGCTCAGCAACAGGTGTTCTCAAATCATATCTAAGCCCTAATCTTATCACAAATCGAACACCCGTGACAGAAAGGATTATCAACGAATAGCTTTTGAATATCTTTGTGAGCATTTTTATGGGTGAGTGAATATTAACGGTACACTGCTCAGCTACACGAGGGATTTTGGCGACGGACTTCGCAATTTTGAGCCATGTTCAAGTGACGAGGACGTGCTTCAAAACGTGCTAGCCACGCCTTCAATTTTTTAAAATTAATTTTCAATGTCCATAACACTTTGAACAACATGAAGCTAACACAATAGATTTAAAGACAAACATGCAATCAGTACTTCGGTATTCCTTGTAATTTCTGCTTAGCAAAATTTGATTGCAACGAAAACTGAATGGAAGACAACTTCGTGCTGGAGTACAATTACCCATATCTCTCATTTGTAAGACAACAGTAATTGAGTAGTTTTTGAAGGATTATTTTTTTGACAAATTTATCTCGGTTGAATTCTAGTTAAGTCTTCTGATTCAGTGAAATTTTCACGCCAACTTGGCGAACCTATAAACAGGAAGAAACATTTTATCCTTCCCGTCCGGGTGTTCCACTGGTCAGTGCAACGGTCAGTTTTTTAACGATGGCCACTTTGAAAGATTGGCTTGCAAGGCTGGCTGAAAGTAAAGCCATGACCATATGCTGTTGTTTTTTTTAAGAAAGAAGTAAAAAAAATAAATGAAATGTATAACTTGTGATGGATTGACAACATCTAGGTATGAATGTCCAAAATGGGGCAAAACTATGCATTTGTTCGAAAGAAAGAAGGACTGATAGTTGTGAGTCGCGCTTTGTCATAGTCAGAAGAAAAATAATCCGCACGATGAGTTTAAGTAAGAGCACATAGTTCAGTGTCGACCACGATAACATATGTAATATTTGCGTCTCACAAAATAATGGTTTAGCAGATTGATGAATGAATTTATTCTTTATGATTTAAAAAACAAGAAAAATACCAAGGAGAATTGGTCTATGTTTTGCCTTAAGAGGTTTGGATGACCCCTGTGATGAATGGAAGTGATAAAAATGAGTCTAAATAAGGTGAGTGACTTTCAAAATTGCTTAAATATCTATAGTTTTTGCAAAATTATTTTAATCTTTCTGAGGCATGCATTTCTTTTATCCCCCTCCCCTTGTGATTTGGAAATCATGTATTTTCTACGATTTTAAAAATGCATAACTTCCTTTGGCATGATCTGGCGAAATTGTTCGGTGCCAAAGAAATCAGAGGGTTCAAAAAGTATTTTACCATTTATTTTGATAAAACATTTTCTTTTCTCTAGAAATTGACCAGGCATTCTTTTCGAATATTATTATTCGTTTTATAGACTACGAAAGATTGAATAAAATGTATGTTTAATTCGCATAAGTGAGTTCAAACTACATTCTAACATAAATAGAATGTAAACAAACCATCACAGGAAGGAGTTGAGTTCAAAGTATTCCGCTGATTCCTCCCAAGTCTTAAAATGTTTCACGAGGCTTACTAAGCAACATAAAATGAAATGTAAGCAGAGCTAATATAAGTGATCTTGGTATGTGTTCATTTAAATACTTATATTGAAAAAAAATTGTTTGGAATTTTCCCGAACTTTATCTGGTTCATCCCGATTGATGATCTCATATGATGAAATATATCTTTGTCTCACATCAATTTGGAACATTTTCCATTTTAGCTTTACTGGTTAGGAGTAACTGCACGCATATTAAATCTCCAGGCATGTATTCAGGAGCAAGTTTTCGATATTTGTGTATACTCTTTCCTTCGATCTTGTACTTTTGTTACCTTCTTACCTCATACAGAGTTCCAAAAAATCTCTTGAGATAAGGCATAATTAGAAAAACCGGATAGCAATATTCTGTAATTGAATAATTTCGAAACAAATGGTTACTAATTAAGTATTTCTAATTAAAGTTATTATTACTGATAATGGATAAGAGTAAATCTTTGGAGACATCGTCAGGTGTTTGCATTTTTATTGCAAAGATCAGAAAAGCAGGTGTTTGTCCGGTTACTTCACATCTGGCAGTATTTATGACAAACCTTATAGAAGCTAGTTTCTCAAATCAAGAAATATGCTGATTCACAACGGGAATTGCCAAGGGAAGTTTCAAGTCGGGATTCTTACATTCTAATGGATTCGCTTATAGATGGTACTCCGGAATCAGATTTCAGTCAATTTAAAACGTGCACAACTCTGTTGAATAGTTGCAATAAGTTGTACTGCATTTCTAGAAATAAATGTAAAAATAATGTAAAATAACATCTAATAAATTTTATATATTATTCTCACAACTCAATGGATGAGATAAACCATGAAGGAAAAACTCTTCATTCAACAATGTGAGAGCACAGTCCTTAGCTGTGGCTCATTTTAGAGGAAATAGTTCAATCTATATAAAAATATAGTCCTCAGTTATGAAAATCTATTTCATACCATTATAAGTTTCTGGTTGTGGACTCTAAAAAGATCAATGAATGTGTTCTCAAACGTTGTGCTAGAACAGGTGTTTGCAAAAGCCGGAAGTATTCTGTTTGAAGCGTAATATATTTTACATTCGAAGACATGGCAAAATCAGTAATTTATTTCTCCTCCACCCTCCTAAAAATAGCAAGAAAAGATTCGAAAATGTAGGCCTTCAACTCCATAGTGAGAAGCTGTTGGAGTATCATGGTGCTCTGTATTGATTAGGGTTTCTGATTTCCCTGCTTTTTCCATTCCCGGAACGTAATTGTCTTTCTCGGAAATACATTAAATTTTCAAAAAAATTTCAAAACATGTTATTTTTAATTGATATTAATAGTAATTATATAAAATAAGGATACATATCAATTCCAAAATTTTTACTCATTTATATATAAAGCTAAACATTCAAAAAATATATAATATGTAAATTATTTCTTTTTAAAGTGTGATTTGAGAAAGCATAAGCAATCTAAGCTGATTGTTGAAGTTGGAAGGTATGAGACAGCGGTTGCAGAATAAACAAAAGAAGTTGGTTAATAGGGAGTATGGTCTCCTCTCATAGGTATACAGGCCTCGCAACGTGATGTCATACTTGAAAAAAGGCAGTTTATCAGTTCTTGTAGAAATTGGTCCCACTCGTTCAACAACTCTGTTTTCATCTCTAGGATGGTTCTCGGAGGGGGTTTGCGAGTTGCAATTGCCCTCACCAGAGCGTCCAAGACATGCTCTATAGGGTTGAGGTTGGGAGACCTGGCTGGTCGATCCATACGGCAAATATCCTCACTCTTTAGAAATTCGTCGACTAGAAGAGCTCTATGTGGCCTCGCGTTATCGTCCATTAAAATGAACATGCACCCCTGAAAAGGCGAACATATGGCTCCAATACCTCATTACTACACCTCACACCAGTCACAAAGCCTCTTTCAAAGACATGGAGAGGTTTACGGCCATCGAACATGATGCTTGCCCAGGCCATTAAACCTCCTCGGCCATAATTGTCGATTTCGCGGACATTGGAGGGTAGGTAGTGAATCTCTGATTCTCTCCATATGAACGTACGGCGAAAATCGGTGCTTAGTCTGAAACGGGACACATCGGTGAGCAGAACGGTCGCCCATTGATCCATCTATGCTAAACGGACTCTCCTGTTCATAGACGTGAGCGGGACGCAAACAGCAGGCCTTCTGACAAACAACCCTCTCTCATGAAGTCTTTACCACTAAAGACCCGCCGTATAGGGCAGCGATGCACGTTAAATCTGTCGAGAGCTGAAATGTCCTCCCGTTGGTGTGGTGTGGTAGTTAGGAAAGGGGGGGTGCCAGCTCACAGGTGTCGTCCACGTCATTTGACCATTTTCTCAAAATTACGTGGTCCGTCGCCAAAATCCCTCGTGTAGCTGAACAGTGCGACGTTAATATTCAATCAATCAATCAACTCATGAAGTCTTTTTGAAACAGTCCTCCTTGATACACGTGTTCCTGTGTCTGCATATAAGTAACAAGACAGCTGAGAAGCTGTAGTCCCTCTGTTACGCCTCGCTATAATTGACAATGGCGATCTTCTCATGGCTCTTGGGTGACCTTGCTCAGGCTTTCTCTAGATGAATCCAGAATCCTTGAACTGTTTCCATAGTTACACACGACGCTGGACGTTAAATTGAACTCTCTACAAATCTGGATTTGACATTGGCCTTCTTCTAGCCTCTCCACAATTCGCCACCTCATTCCATCATCTAAACGTTAGTGGTTACTCATTTTTACTGTTACAATTTGAATTGAACCGATTGCTTCAAAATAACATGAAGAAATTCGCCGAGGTTTGCTTGCGAACGAAATGCGTTTTTTAAAACCCCAACCCGGCATTTAAAAAGTTAATTTTTCTGCGGGTTTAAAAACAGTTCATTTTTTTAGGGGAAGGGGTAAAAAAAAATTCCTTTTTTATTTACACAAACCCCCTGGTTTTTCATTCAGTTTTAAAATTTTTTTTCATGAATTTCTTTTTTAAAATTTTTTTCTTTTTTTTAATGTTAATAATTTTTTTTAATTTGCTACTAAGAGATAAATATTAATAAATATTGGAAACTTTCTTTTGCTGCTGGAGTAATGATCACGTACGTTAAAAATATATAAATTCTTGTATTTAAGAGAATTTATTTGTGTAACTGATTTTTTGTTTATGACATTGCTATATTTTTGTTACATAAATATAGCTAAATATTAATGTAAGAATCTCACACAAAAGTTTGGTCTAAAAAATGACACATAAGAAAAGTTGTAAGATTCTTTTTTTAAATATTTTCCCCCAAACAACAAGATTCACTCCTTTCTTCAAACTATTGATTCAATTAAATAGTTTGACATATAAGAAAAATTGTAAGATTCTTTTTTTAAATATTCTCCCTCAAATAATTTGGAGATTTATTCCTTTCTTCAAACTATTGATTCAATTAAATAGTTTATAACGAAGACAAGTATCGGGATTTTTTTTTAAATAAGTTAAATAATTAACTCTTTTAAGTGTAAATACTTACGTTATCAATGAAAATCAAGATATCAGAATTTTATCCGAATAGTTGTGCTGGTAGCCAACGGAATGATATTCCTTTTAGTTAGCGAAGCGATGTCCGAAAGACAGACAGGAACTGGTTAGGACAAATAGGGCTCTTTCCTACGACAAGCTGCAAAAATTCTCTCCAACCCTACATGTAGGTGCATGTTTCTCTTATTACCTCTTCCCCCAGCTGGGGGACATTTTTCATTCCAAGGAATTCAAGGTAAACGATCCCAAATTGCAGCTGTGCTGTCAGCTAAAATTTATATCTCAGGTCGAAACGCACACAGTCCAGTTAAAATTAGCTACATCGGATTATTTCTGCCCCTTGTCGTTCCCGGGAACAAAGTATCATTCCCGGGAATACAAAAAGTATGAAAATCTTGTGATTTCCTAGGTTCCCGGGGAAAAAACGCTAGTATGGATATTTTCTCGTTTTTGGGAAGGTAATACTAGCTGAGCATCTTCAGATTCACTATGAGGAGAAATTAGGTACAGAGCACCTTAATTTAGAAAAAATCGATGAATATCCAGCAAAGTCAGTTGTTTTCGGAGATATATCTCAAAAATATTCAATGATCTTTCTAAGCTCTTCATCCTCTAACTGCTCAGATCTTGAGCCACTAGACTATGCTGTGATGATTGATTCATCTGACATACAAAGTTCCTAATTTATTTTTTTCATATGTCCAAAATAAGCGGGACACCATATCGGTTCATACATTTGATTTCCCAGGAATATATCCTATATTGAAGTTGTTTGACTACAACTGAAGAGACAATCAAGCTAGTCCACCTGTTGGTTATTCGAGAATTAGCAACCATTTTAGAAGTTGATAATCACTTGCGACAGTTATTTCTAATCATCGGAACTTGTTCAATAACCAAATCACAGAAAAGAAAATCTCGTTCTATGGTGGAATATTTCTTTCGACTAATGTTAACAGGCGATTTGCATATTCTACTTGATGTTTTTTCTCTCAATCACCTTGTAAAAGAATAACTCTAATAACATACCCACTAATATAGTTCTGACTGTGAAAGGCAAGGTTTCCTCTTCTTAAGACTTGGGGGGTATTTTTCGAATAGTCAAAAACTGTTTTCACACTGCATTTTTTTTTTTTTTTAAAGGGTTGCTTAACAGTCGTGAAATCTCATTAAAGTTGATAATTAATTTGCAATACCATGAACAGAATTGTACGAAGGATTTACAAGTAAATTGCTTCCCTTTCTTAGAATCTGGCATATTTAAAATAGCATAAACTTTTCTTGGATTTACTTCAAGTCCTTTACTTTAAATCCAATGACCCAATATTTTATTTTTTGACAAATGAAGTTACACGTCTCTATTGGCTCACAGCTTGAACACACACACAGTTGAAATCTCTGGAAGGCTATCTTAAGATCATATTCGTATGATCTTTGAAAGTAGGAAACATACATAACAATGATTTCATCTAAATGTTCTAAGGTTTTCCCATCAGGAACAACATTATTTTTAAAGTATTAGTCACTGAAATGTCATTGGAGCATTTTTCAAATTGAATGGTATTTTTTTAAACGAAAAGTCCCAAATGAAGTATCAAATGAAATATATTGTCTTTATCACCTGGACACGCAATGCTTTGATGGTAATTAGTTAGGAGATCGATTGTAAACACAAAGCCAATAGCATAGTGAAGGAGATTATCTATCATAGGCAAAGGATAAGAGTCAGTAACTATATAAGCGCCTTTAAGGCACATTAATCTATGCTAAATGCATACAACCTTCAGGCTTGTGTACCAACTCAACAGGTGCAGAGTATGAAGACTCGTATTCTTTGATCAAAGGTTTCAGCACTTTCTTCAAAATTTCCTTTCTTGCAGAAGACAACTTGTAAGACACAATGGCAATGTTGATTACCAATATCAATGTGATGTTTTATGGTGAGAGTTGCCTCTCCTGAACTAAAGAATTTATCATATGTGTTGGGCAATTGTTTTATTATGATCCCCTCCCCCCACACATAAGGCTTTCTCTTCTTATTTCAACAAGGTAGAAAGATTAATTTTGATAACATCCCTTTTCATAGGGATATCAAACATTGGCTACGCATTTTCAAATGGAAAAGGACTACCACCAAAACTCCATCATTGGCTCTTAGCGTAGTGAACAATACCTACAGATTCTAAGAAATTTGTTCTATGTAGAGTTACATTTCCAGTGTCTTTTGAAAGGAGGGATTCTGTCAACATTTCACCAATCAGTACCTTCGTTTTATTGCAATCAAGAAGGAATAGTTAACCTTCAGCTAAAATTCTTGCTAACTATATCTCCTTCATTGATAAACCATGTTTCTGAAACAACATGAACCTCCTTTCTCCAGCAATAGTATGTGAGAAACCTGTGTTTGCACATACTTTTCCCATTCTTACAATCATTATAACTGGAAGATCCATTAGCAATACTGAGTAGATTAAAAAACTCTTTGAAGTTACTTATTCCTCACTGGAGAATAAACTGCACACTTAGCTTTAATAACTCTTTACAGCATCCATAACACTTAAAAAGAAGGTTTTTCATCCTTTACTAACTTATAATGATCTAAAGATAGTGTGGATTTGGTTTTTCCTAGCAAATCCAACTTATTGAATATAAAAATTTAAAATAGCTTCAAAATTTGAATATTTTAAAAAAAAATAGCTTGCCAAGATGAATATTTTTTCCAGAATCAGTTTACTGTAATAAGAATAAAATCATTAATTTCTTTTAATATTACCGTTTCCGTTTCCTTTTTTTAATACTGTGTAGTCCTTAAGAATAGGGTCAAAGCTAAGAAAACATTTTTTCAAACAGAAAAAAGTTTCAACTTTAAGTTCGTTTTCATCTTAACACAACAGCATATTTTACCAGCTACAAATTAATTATGAATCCATTCTTTTTTCCTTTTATACAGTATGTTTAACATTTCTTTCGTTGTTGTTAAAAACCAAAATGATAACAATACATGTTAAAATAAAAATAAAAAAATGTGTTAAAACTAAATGCCCTTTTTTAAATTTTAAGAACATTATATAATGAATGGGTATGGTTTTTACCATTGTGTAAAAAAAAATTTTTCGAAATTAGTATATGTAGTGATTAGATCTTTCAGAACTGATTTATTTAAATATTACGAATTAAATTTTTTGCAAGCTTCCCTACTATGAATTTTACATTATAATTCTGTGGTTTTTTTCAGAATGTGTAATCCTAATTGAACCTTCCAGCTTTAAAAAAAAAATTCTCCACCCTTGTTGTGATAAAAACCACTTAGAGATTAGTATAAGATTATTAAATACATTTGTTTTTGCTTGAGATGTTTTGAGTATTGATTATTAACGTTGCTTTAGCACACTAATGTATTTTTATTCTAAGTGTTATAAATGATTTTTAAATCCTTATTATACAGATGTATATACATAGCTAATTTTTTAATCTTTTTTTTCAGGAAGCGAAAGTGTTTGCGATATTTATTTTGCCATTAAACAGCTGTGCTAATCCCTTTCTCTATGCAATATTCACAAAGCAATTTAAGAAAGATTGTATTCATATATGCAAACGGATTGAAGAATCACGCGTAACTCGAGGAATCGGAAGAGGTAGACATAGCTCAAATTTCTCTAATAGACAGACACCAGTGACCACAAATTCAGCTGCTGCAGCTGCAACGCCAGGAAGTGACAGTGAGCTCCAAAGATGTCGTAATTTTTCAACAGATATATGTCAATGTAATAAAACTTTGTGGAAATCAAAAGACATAAATCGTGAAGGATGGAAGGAATGGGCTCTCAAGTATTGCCTCTGCAGAAGACAAAAGACGAATAGAAATGAACGTGATGCTTACACATATGCAATCACGCAAATTCAGAGAAATATGGACAAGCGAAACAAGCATACCACTAGTATTTCTAGTGAAAACTTTTCATCAAGATCAGACAGCTGGAGACAAGGTAATTACTTTACACCCTTTTCTTAAATATTAAAATCACTGTTAAATTTCAATTTAATCTTAAATACAATAGCTTAAAAATAAGTACTATATTCAAATTATTAACTAAGCCATTTGATTTGTATATTTATCTTAGTATTGATATTAACCTTTGATCTGTTACTCAATAAGTTTCGACAGATAGCCCTATTATTTAATTTATTTACACGCTAAGGCACAGTTACAAAATCAAGCATTTAAACAACAACGCGAAGGATGAAATCTACAAAAAAAAGTGTACGTCACGTTCTTTCTATATGAAAGCTGAAGGTTGATTGGCTTTACTCTTCCCAGCACCACTCTCGTTCTTTTAAATATGAGTTACACTTCCCCTCTAGTTCTTGGGAATTTCTCCTCGATGTGGAACCAGCAGTTCCTGTTTGACGCTCTACGTCGTTTACAAAGGCAGATGATCACTTTAGCAATATCATCATCTTTGCTCAGACGAAGGAGTTACTTATGATAGGATTCAAGGACTTCATTCGGATTGTTCGAATTGTGGTCCCTTCGTAAATAACAGGAGTTGAGTCACAACAAGATATGGTTCATCCGTTTTTTGCATGAATTTGACTGCCTTTGTAGAAAGAGTGCTGCTGCAATTATAAAGGGCTATCCAGGCTTTATCACTTGGACAATACAGGGGAATTTTATAGCATCTTGGCAAAAGGTCTTTTTCTGATCTTGCTTCTCTTGGATTTCTTCAGACATTTTAGCAGAAGTGTTTGCCAGTCTCTAAAAATATGGGGTAATCATTGGTAAGTAATTTTTTATCATTATCTTCTGATGGCCCGAAGTTCGTTGGTTACGTCCTCTTTACTTCTCATCTCTTATCGTAGTTGCAGGTAAGCAGAAGTTTAACCTACAGATCACACTTTTCCCTGCTTAATATGAGACGGATAGCAAGAAGTCTATCTTCCCATTCATTGTGTCGATTTTGAATCAGGATGGTAATTCTTAGATGAAGGTTACAACTTTTTCCCTGTGGGATTTACTTACAAATGGTGAACAAGAACATCGTGAGCAATTTTCGATAAGAATCAAAGTTGATACATGATGGAATCCAAAAAATAAAACCATGGTCACTGATTAACATTCTGGGCAAACCATATCGTAATATGAATCTTTCCATTAGTGTTATGGTACACTCTCTACCGGTGACCTGAAAGAGAGAAAAAGCTCAACTTATCTTGTGAAGCCATCGTTAACAATACATATCCTTCTCCTGCCAGTTGGACCTTCAGGCAAAGATTCAAACAGATCAATTGAAGATGTCTCAAAAGTTGAACATACGTAAGTGTACGTAAGAGTACTACGGAATTTTGGTTTGAAAATTTGTAACGATTACAGTATACATATTTTGCCATAGTCTTTGCAGTAAAAAGGCATGCATGTCCATCCTTTCGAGATTTTGTCAAATATTTCATCGATTTCATAATGTATTGTGCTTGGTGAAAAAGTTCATTAGAAGTTCAAAAAGATAGGGGGAACAAAACTCCCTCATTCATTTATTCTCTTGTAATATTTTCATGATATATCCTCTTTTTATTCTGTTAACAAAATAATTATCTCACCCCTTTCATTAGTTTCCAAATATTCAATTACTTTCTTCATTTCGTTACCCTTCAGTTTCTACTCCTGAACCTTTTTTAAATAGGTTTGTTTTTTGAGTCTAATGTGGACTGAGATAACAAATACGCGCAACAAAATTTGACGTTCCTGGAATGTTTAGATAGATTACATACGATTAAATCAACAATTCACATTTTTTGCAAATGTAGTAATAAGCGTTTTTTTTTTTTTTTCATTTTCAATTTTGATTTTTATTTTTTGAAAATATTTTCGTGTTTTACTTGCACATTGTCTTTTACTTAGTTATGTTTGTTAGTGACCTTGCTATTTGAAATAAATTAGGAATGTACCTGCAATAACAAGAACAGGTTTGTAGAAAAAATTTTCACTTGCTTGATTGATGATGCAAAAACAGCTGTTGTCTGTGGATCTGCTGAAACGCCTTCTTTAGTAATGTAATGTCATGTCCCAGGTACTCAACTTCTTTTACTACAGAGAAGCTGAGTTACTTTTCTATTCAACTTAAACAAAACGTATTTGAGATCAGAAAGTGGGATAGTGTTGTATTGTTTAGATATTACAGCTTTAGCACGTTCTTCAATCAAGAATGGAATTTATGGTGAACTTGTTAAATAAAAAAGCATATGAAAGCAGTTTTATCTTGATCGTTTCGGCCACATTCACTTGATGAACGCAAGCTAGTAGTTAACATGTAAGATGTAGGCTTAGCTTCGTAAAGCAAATAATCTATCCGAGACGATGAATAAGTATCCAGAATAGTATGAGAATTCTTTGTGCGATAGATTATGCTGGGCACATGCTATCATTCGGTTTCGGAACAAAAACGATAGCAAAGGCATGAGGATATTTGCACTCTTCTATACCTTACCCTAACAGCTATTCTTTCTTCAACAGATTTTTTCTAGCTAGATTCATTTGATAGGGAAGTGTTAACATTGGTGGATTGTGTTTCTCATGTTGATACTAGATTCAATAAAAGAAGTAACTTCTCTCTATATTTCAAAGACAGATTGATTATTATTAAGTAATATATATAGTTCGTAATGCCGAAGTAAGGTCAATTGTTGTCCTTTATTTTCACGTAGTTGATATATATATTTACAAAATCTGGGAATGTATCGACAGTTTTATGTTGGTGAAACCTTATGAAACTATAACTCTTTGTTAAGTAGACACAGAAAGGCTAGTATTGTTCTGTCTAAGACTTAATACTGCTCCGGATTTTTGGAGAAAGCCAGTTTCCAGTAGCGTGAAATTATTTTTGGCATAAACTAAAACATTAAATGATATGTCTTAAATTGTGTCTGCCATCCAAAAGAACAACTTACCAACTTTAAATATTATTCAATGTATTCAATCTATTGTAATAATGTATTCAGTCTATTATTTTTAATATTATAACTTACACCATATTATGTTGCAAAAATGAATGTCTATGGTTTATTGAAGGTAAACGGGCTTATCAAAATGTAATTTATTTTATGGCAGTCTTCTATCTGCAAGGTTTTCACTCCTGTTTTATTTGTAAGCAATATCAATCCATTCACATCATGTCACAACTGTTAAGCAATTTTGAATAGATTGTCATCCATATTTATACCAATTTATTGCCTAATTTACAATTAAATTGCCTTTAAAAAAATTTCCTATCAGTATTTTCGAAGATAATGCAAGGTTTGGTGGTAAACTAAAGAAATTTAATCTCTTTTTTTGTAATCTTTTCTTCAAAGCTCATTTCCTTGATTCGAGTTAATATTTTTGGTTATGTAGTTATAATCTACTAATATCATTTTATAACATCACTGATTTATATTCTAAACTATATGTATAAATGAAAACGCTCTTAATTTAATCTCAAAACTGCCTTGTTTAACCCTTTATATGGCCGTGGTAAATATATTTATCTCCAATTTAATTCATTTTTAAATGTTCATGGAAAGGTACTTTCCTTCCAATGATTTGGGCTGATATCACAGCAGTTGATATCTGGATTTTTAAGTCGGAAGTGCGAAGGACGACCTGTAAATTTTCTGAGCAGCAAAAAAACTGTTCCACAGTACCGGTTTATCCATTGGGTGCTTGGAACTGGCGCCCAGGGGCCTGAGGCCCATAAAGGCCAAGAAGGGCCCGGATAAGCTAGACTTAACTAGATTTTTTGGTTATAATTCTCGATCCGTTAGTGCCAAGGGGGCCCGTAGATCTTCTGCGCCCAGGGCTTGAAATGAGCTTAAACCTGCACTGCTTTTCCAGATGACATGCAATTGATTGAAGTTTGTGGCCCTATGCCAACTTGACAAAAAACATGTAGACGTTTCTGTTAGTCCTCTACTAAAGCACATGAAAACAAGATACGTTTGAATACCTTGCAACGTCCCACTATATATTCTTTTTTTCACTATGTGTACTTTTCTGAAATTTCAGAGAAAGTAATCAGTATAAATTCTTATATTTTTAAATACAAAATATGTCTAATTTACAATTCCTTAACCCTCTAAGCGGTCTGCACTTAAAGTCTTGCCATTCTGGAGATGCTTCAAAAATGCACCGCACATATTTTTTTGCTTTCAGGTGGGGTTCTCAAAAGCGGTTGAGCCGTATTTTTAAGAATGCGGCTCGGCCGCTTTTGGGAATCTTGCTTGAAGGCAGAAAAAGCATCTCTGGAATGGCGGAATTTTACGTGCAGACCGCTTGGAGGGTTAAGCATATTTTAGTATTTACAAATTATTCTTTATAAATATCAAGCAATGCAATATTAAAATAAATGCAAAACATAATATGTCCGACCTTTAAGTAGCTCCCAGTTGGGGGAGGAAACATACTTCCCACCCACCCACTCCAAAAAAAGGTCTTAAAAATCAAATTTATTTCTAATAAACTAAATGATTTCCTTTTTATAAATCAATCTAAATCCCAAAAATATTTTGACATAACATTACTAGGTCTTACAGAGAGTTAAATAAGCGCGTGTTGTGTCTCATAATTTTTTCAATGTTCATTGTTTTATACTACATGTAAATCAAAAAGTTCCCGGAATCAGAGCCGCTTTTCCGTTTAGGCACCCTAGGCATGAGTCTAGGGTGCAAAAAAATGGAGGGTGAAAAAAGAGAAAAAATTAAAACTACAGTGGAAAAAAAAACGAGCCACCGACTAGAGAATCATGCGTGCATTGTGTTGTGTGTGCATGTGCGCGGAACTATGGAAAACATCTATAATGGAAAATGAAAAGCTTAAAAGTTTAATGTTGCTATGCACTCAAAATGATATTACAATGTAAATTGATTACAATGATATCATTAATGATTTTGCAATAATCAAAACTCGAAGAAAATCTTTATTATACAAGTACATACAATGATAGTGACTCAACAAAGAATAAGGATGTCTAAGAGTAATAAGTAAAGATAATTAACAAGTTGATAGCAATTCATACAATAATGTATACTCTATATTATAATTGCGAATGATTTCATGAATTTACTGTACTAATTTACGAAAGGGTGTATGGTCCGTGATACCGTAAGGTAATAAATGAACAAGTGGCCAAACCATGCCACTATCCTTTCCTTATCCTGCGTGCTGCCAGTCTGGGATATAGCGGGTTCATAGTTGGTGGATAATGGAAAAGCTATCCAAAGAGTAAAAACAAAGAAATGAAAAAGAGTTAAGGAAAAATCTCTCTCAAACCAAAACTGGCAAAGGAAGCACTAAAAGAGGGGGTGCGTAACAATTTGAAGTGCCTAGGGTTCCAGGGAGGTTAAAAACGGCCTTGCCCGGAATAGGCCAATTACAAATAATTAAAAAAAACAGAAAAATAATTTAATCTTATTGGCCTTCAAGGTACTGGCCTCCTGCGCCCACACACTTGTTCCAGCGTTCGTATACAACTGTTAAGAAAACTCCTGGAATCCATTTTTTGACAGGTCCTTCAGTTGCTTCATCACATTTTGGATCACCTCAGCTGAATCTACAAAACGATGTCTCTTCAATTTCATCTTCAGTCTTGGAAACAGGTAAAATTCCTCTGGTGCTGGAATAGTTTCCGTATGCGTTCATCAGCATCTCGAGCGTCTCAGGTGATTTCTCGAGCAAAACACAGAATTTAATGTTTGCACGCTGCTCCGAAGACGACATTACAAAATTCAACGAATGAAAGATTCGCTTTGTCAAAAATGCTCTGCAGCTAACGCCAATAGAATAGGAAATAAATTCCAGATGGCTGTGTGTTTTCATTATTAGTGCTGTCATCCCCCGAAATAGATATTTCCCCTCTAACAAATACCTGCGTAAATGTAGGGGACTATTCCGTGAACTTTTTGACTCTTGTAGTAAGTAGTATAAACACTGTTATTTCATGTCTTGTCCTTCAATATTTTTCACCTATTTACTAACCATTTGAGGTACAACATTTTAAAACATAAAAAAAAAAAAAAAAATGAATAATATTTAAAAAAAAAACCACTTTGCACAGAAATTTTATTTTCTTAAATTGAAACAAAGTTGGTTTATTTTAGTTAATAAAGGAATAACAGTTAAAAACATAAAATAAAACAGTAACCGAATTAAGGGTTTTTCTTAGCTTAGGACTCAGTCCCACCTTTTCACATGGATTCTGAATGATAGTTATTGAAACACATTTCAAGTTGGTTCCATCTTGTATATTTACACATAAAAAAGTGGGGCTCTTTTAACACCACCGTGCTTCAAAGAATTATCGCGACTTTAATGCAATACATATTAATTTCAATAAGTTTTTTCGATATTCTTAACTTGAATATCAGTATTCACATATTAAAGAAATACAAAATGGAAGGTTATCTATTCTGATTAGAGAGTATTACTTTATATTACATAAATATATAAAATAAATTTGAATACACTAGTAGTAAGAACCGCGTGTGAACAAATGCTAAAGACACATCTTCAAGGTATTCAATCTTTATTTCCCTGTTATATTTTTACTTTACTTAAATTACTTTAGAGTTCAAAAGTAATTAAATTATTTAAGTTAATACTATTTCATATATATAGTTTAAAGACAAGCAGTGTGTGTTTCGTATCTTCACTTCTAATCTTTTTTACATGCACATTAGGCGGGATAACATTATGATAAATTGTTTATTATTTATGGATTTCTTTATTTCTAAAATGTAATATTTGTTGCCGTTGCTAATCCTCCAGGGTCTGACGAAGTCAGACAAGATCAATTAAATCTTTGACTCTCAAAAAGTCCAGTACAAGAAGGGAATCAGTGTAGATATCTTTGTTTGTGAGATTCATACAACGCATTATGTTTTCGTGGAAAGCCTGGTGAGTTTGACACCTTGCACAGATGGAGATCTTTTTGTTCACTGAGAATGAGAGGCACTTGACGTGACCACTGGCAAGACGAAAGAGTGTAGTCTGGGAGCATCTGTCACACTTGAGGGCTAGGGCCAGACCGGGTCTATTACCCGCATACCAATGATGAGTTGAAGGCACCCTCCCCTCCACCAAATATTGAGATTTTTTGTATAATTCCAGATAGGTAAGGGTGGATGTGGAGGGAGTTGGAAGATTACAGCCCCCTTTGCTACTTTGTCTACCATTCCATTGCCGTAAAGTTCGACATGAGATGGGATCATTAAATCGGATATTATGGTGCAGCGATATATGTTTCAGTTTGTGTAAGATGGCGACACTAGTTTTATCGCCAACAATAAACCATTTGTAAAGGTTTTAAGTGAAGATCAACGTAATTCTTCTTAGATAGAATGGCCTCTAGTACCGCGTCAATGGCTATTAGTTCACTTCTGAAAACTGAGCAGAAATCTGGATTGCGTTTTTCAGAGACAATTTTTTCTGGAGAGTATCGATATGGATACCGCTACCGCTACCATGATATGAACTTGTAATATTTATATCATGTATTATCTGTTTTCATTCATTAAATATGTTTTTTTTTTAAATATTCAATACGAGAACAAATTTTCTTCCAGTTTTAATTTATATATTTTTTTTAAATAATGAGACCAGAGTTGCTTTATAATAATGTACGTAAATACTAAAGCACATTTTCATGCTATTTATTTTACTTCATTATTCTCACCATTTCGTTATTTGCTTAAATATTCAAAGTATTTTTAAATGATTGTGATATATATTTACTCTCTTTTTACTATCACCTAAGGATTCTAATTTTAATAATTCATTTCTACACACGTATCTTTTGAACGCATAAAATAATTATTTGAAATTTTTTTTAGAAAATCTAATAATTTTTTTCTATCTCATTTAATTATCAACATTTTGCTACAAGCAAAAAGAAAACATTCAGTATTATGCAATCAAAAAATACTTTAGTGTTAAGGATAATTTAAAACAAGAGTTAAGTGTGAGAGGTGACCATGTTCTATGCATTTATACTTTGGCAATTCCTAGTAATATTTATTAAATGATAAATATTCTGCATTGCCATATTCAATATCTTTATATTTATATTTGTATGCACCTCAATAGATGTCTGATTTTCTTAAACAAGTGATCTATAATATTTTGCAGTAACTTAATCAGTTAAGTGCAATATTCTCAATATATTTTTTTTTCTACTTTTATAGCTAAACCTCTTCTTTTTCATATCAATACTTATTTTTAGTGCGATTAATATAACTATTTTTATTTATAGAAGAAACAGTAATTTTTTTTATATTGTTTAAAGGATATATATATATATATACATTTGTATACATATATATACATTGTTTAAAGAATATATATATATATATATATATATAATATTTCTTTCTTTACAAAAAAAAATTAAAATATTTTCTAAATAAGTAATTTGATCTTACTTCTCTAACTATTGTGCATATTTCACATTCATTCAATGAAATTTTCAAAAGAAATTACTGATTTGCTTAAATAACACTCGTTCAAAGTTTGTTTCTGTATGCAAGTGTATTTGAATAAACTAAGAAATATTATCATAAATAAACGTATAATTTATTTGTCAAAATATAAAAAAAACCACATATACAGATGGTAGAACAAACTATAACAACGCTTATTAAAGAAGTTTTTATACAAATTTTTAATATGATATAAACGTCATTTTTTTCCATGTGAATAGTGGGTAGAAAGTCAATTATGTATTAGTGATACAGTTACAGATAATACAATAGAAATAAAATATTTTAAACCACCGTATCTCAGCAATTTTCAAAAAATCATAATAAACATATTGATAATGACATATTTAACCCTCTGGCCGGAACATAAATTTTTTTGCTGCGCTTAGAAACATCCTTCTGACAGATGTGTATGCAATTTTTTGAATTTTATTACCTTAAGGACTGTTTTAAATGTCCTTATCGCTCATGAAATTGAGTAGAATTTTTAATATTTAAGTCTTTATGAGGCACACTATATTAATATATTTTTATCACAAAATTGTGACTAGTATTTTTATAAAAACTGATTAGAAATTATTTATATTCATGTAAAAATAATAATACCAAAAACGAAAAAAAAACTATAGGAATCTAGATACTGATAGACGGTGATGGATAAGAAAAATCGCACATATCGTGAGTTGAAAAAAAATCGCCAAGCACCACTACGTGATCCTTTCACTGGGTTGAGTCCAACTGAAGATGTCCAGGCAGCCCTCCCCAAAAATCACACCTCAGCATTATTTACAGGCATAAAAGCAGATCATCCCCGTCTGAGAGACGGATACTCCGGTTAGAGTGTTAAGATGTTGGTCCTTGCTCTTTACTTGGAAGCGAAGTAGGAAAGTTCTTGACTTGAGAATTACGTCCCGGTTTTATGAAGGATGTGTAAGACCCTGTACAAAACGAAGAGTACACATTTGCAAAATGAAAACTCACTATCCCCAATAGCAAACACAAATTTGCCTACAATTCGACAAAGTGGTCTCAGCCATTAAAACCCCCGTAGCCAGCTCCCCCTCCTCTAGCTCTAATTTGTAGTTTTTTTCATCTAAGCACTCATGAACTATGATCCACACTATCTGTTTTGTTCCGAATCCCTTCCATTGCTTCTCTTTTCAGCTACTGCTTCCGTCCTCGCTCGCTCGTTTCGTCTGTCGTTCTGGCCATGTTTTCCCGTCTCCGTGTTTGGCTCCACCCACGTCTCGGCCTGGTTGGCTTTGCCTCTTCTTGTTGCCCCGCCCTTCCCCCTCTTTAGGGTAGTTTTTCCCCTGGCTTCCTTCACTCTTTCACCATCCATTCTGAGCAGAAGCGCTTGGCTCGCTGTCGCTCGCCATCAATCTTATTTTCGTTCGCAAAATGAAAACGTTAAAGATTTAAATTCTGTAGTCAAATATAGGCAATGACTTAGTTAAGAATCAAAAGAAGCCGCTTAGGAACAGGGGGAAGAGAGGAAGTGGTTAGAATAACCAGAATATTTCGGCCATCGCAGTATATCGATGATGGAGACTTTAAGGCTTTCATAGAGTTTCCATAGAGACAACGATATGAAGAAGACTCTAAAATAACAAAATTGAGTGTGTTGGTCCGATACAAAAAATGGATGACCAATGGTTTGCGTAAATTAAAAACATCTTTCGATCTCATGATAAAACAATTAGGAGGGGGGAGGTCCTGTTACTAATATAATTATAAAAGTCTAATAATATACAGTGAAAATTGTTTTACACGAAACTGAGGGGACTGAAATATTTTTTCATGTTAAAACATATTGCGGGAAAAAAAACCCTCTTATATTCAACAAAATTAAGTTTGTTAGAGTACATTTTATGCACATAGATATGTATATATGTATGTATTAAATAAAAACCAATGAAACAAAAACATTCAGAAGAACTTAATAAAATTTAACACAAAATTTTCTCAAGTTTTTTGAAAAGCAAAACATTTATGAGTTTTTGGAAAATAATTTGATACTTTTCTTTGTGCATTGTGTTTTTAAGCATCAAATTGTTCGAAGTCATCCCTTTTGTTATTCATTTCACCATTGGAATGTGCGTCTAAATATATGCGTATGCTTTTCATGATGTTCCTCATTTCTAATGACGTGGGAACAGAAGCTACATTATTCATTTCATTTTTGCCGTCGGAATCAATGGTATCGATGACATTTTTTTAGATTTGAACAAACTCCAAAGTGTCTTTGTCTGCTTTAATTGGGGCTGTACACGCATTATCATCATCTACTGCAATGAATTCGTCTCATGATACAGTAGGACAGTCCAATAATACAGAAAAATAATGTGAAATCACCTCTCTTTCATTTCACACCCCGTCTTAAATCTCTGGTGGTTTCCGTATTTTGTTCATTCCCAGAAGGGAAATCTTTTCGTGTTAAGAGAAAAAAGTGCATGAAAATACATAGTAATTTGTGGGAAACGTTGTATTATTTTGTGTCAACCGATATTTCCTCTTAAGCGTTTTCGTGTTAAACGTATTTCCCTGTATTACAGCAATGACATTCAGAAAGACGTAAAAGAGATGCAAAGGAGAGTGTTGATTCAGCGGAGTGTAAGCTCATATAAATAACGCAGACAAACAACTGGTGTATTAACCCCTTAATTGCCGATTAAAAGCTACGCGATTCGCTCCCCAATGCCACCGTTTTTTTATACAGGCACTGATACGGGGTGTAATGGAGTAGGGGGCGGGGGGAAGAAAAGTCACAAATAAAAAATTTTCTCTGAAATAAGTATATTCTCCGCAAACGCTTTCAATGTCATTTTATTGCATTCCAAAACCACAGGAATAGTTTTCCTGATGGAAGCGCAAAGGAAAGGATCGTATTTTGGAAAGACGGATATATCCGTTCGGGGCACTTAACGAGCTAGTTGGAAGGGACAGATATATACGCCGGTGGCAGGGTTAAACTACTTTGAAAGAAAAAGCAAACTGTAGTGTATATAACGTCGCAGAAGATAAGAATCATCAGAACTTAGAACATAAAAATATTCTTCCAAATTTTTTATGGGATAAAATTATACTTATTTTTACAGACTTATCTAGTTTACGTTTATATGAAAATGTAGTACGATCCAGAATGCTAATGTATCACCAAATGAAAATATTTTAAAATACAGTTTAAAAAGCATTGAAGCAAATGACTCATCATACGAACTGCAGTAAATATTGTTACGTATGAATGTACTGATGGAGGAAAGTATCGCATTAATTTTTGGAAGATTTGAATTTGAAAGCAGAACGTAGTTAAAATGCCTAAAATCTGAAAGAAACTCGAATTGCCACAATGAAAGTAACACAAATATCTGATACATCACTTAAATATTTTCAAGGCTTAAGAAAGTCTGAGAAAAACTAACGTTTTCAACTAGAAGGGAGAAATTATTCTCCAAGAGAAGTTTTAAGGAAATGAATTGTATGCAATTAATTTTTCTTTTTAAATTCAGTTTTTTCTGACTGGAAATACAGATCTTGGGGGGGATATCTCAAAAAGTACTGATTATAAAACTTTGAAACTTTACACAATCCTTTTCTGTAACAAATACTAAAACTTAAACATCAAAATTGTTTTAAAACATTCTTAAAAATTTATCATTATTATAAATATGTAAAGAAAAGAAAATTATATAATTGTGTTAATTTTTCAAAAAAAAATTTTTTTTTTATCAAAAAAATACTTTTTGTAAAGTAATTCGAGAGGGTATTTTAGATTAAATATTTATGAATAATTTAAAAACAATTCAGAGGACTTATCAATATATTTCATTCTTAATCTTGAGAGGAGCAAATTTTTAATTTGATTGCAATTTTCAATACATTTTATTTAAAACTATGCTTGATTTAAAATAAACTTGAGGAAGCCAAAATATATGCAAGTTTCAGGTACGTAATGTTCATTCTCTAAATTTTCTTTTGTAAATCTAACATTCTTATTCGAAATTTGCACTTTTTAAGTCATGTTACAGCATGCCCTGCAACAGCATGCTACAGCTGCTGTTGAAAGCCCTTAAATAGCACTGATTCTCAAAATGCTCAATAATTATGCAAGATCAAAATGTATGAGTTTGATTAAAAATACTAGAATGGTTGGGGGAATACAGAAGTAGTAAGAAAAAAATAGCACGTATTAGACACTAGATAATCATTTATTTATATTAGCTTATTTCTTAATAATTTTAAAAAAGTTATGCTGAAAAAATTGAAGCAAGTCATTTACATATTCAATGAAACACAAAATAATATAGAATATTCAATACAATCCCATTTTTTCAAAACTTGCATCAACTGAATGTTTAATCTAGTAACTAAAATAAAAAAGGTTAAATATATAACATTAGGGTACTTTACTTACTTATTATATATCCTTTAAATTTGTATTTATAAATCATTACAACATCAGCTAAGACCTTCAATATTTGTGCATCAGAATTTGTGTGTGTGTGAAATATCAAATTTATTTTAATGAATTATAAAGATATTTCATATATAATTCTTTTCCAAAAGTATAGAATTGTTTTGTTTATTTTAGGCAATATACCTTTACGTTTAATGGATCATGAAACGAGACGTGGATCTTGGTCTCTACACCGTAAAGCATCTGAAGATTCTAATATGTCTTGCAGTCGGCAAGATTCATCTACTTCAACCTTCCACATGTCCCGTTCAAGTTTTAGCAGTGATAGTTCCTCACAGCCACGCTCTTCTAGACCACTGCTGAATTCTGGAATCCCAAATAATAAAGAATCTTTTCGAACAAGTCGAGAAAACAAACCTAGATTATGTCGACAAGGTGCAGTAAGTGATGAACGGTCACAAGGTAATAAACTTGAGCCATCCAAATATCTCATAAAGGAAAAAAATATCGATGGGTTATGCCCCGTTTGCTCCAGAAAAGAAGGTTTTAAAAATAAAGAACTGGAAGAAAAATTTGCTTGTTTTTACAATCGTTTAGTAGAGAGTAGTTGTGGAGAAACAAGTGACACATATTCATCAAAAGAAGACCAAATAGTTTTATCCAGTGAAGGCCAGTCAGCAGATGAAAAATTGTCAGTACCTTCTGTTGAACAAAAGAAATCGGAAATTAAAAGACCTCATATTGAAGTAAATCCCATGGCTGATAACAGAAACATTGACTTATCTCTTTTGAAAAGAGATGGCGCGAGTCAAACAATAAAAAAGCAAGTGGATAGATTTTCTAAGTCTAATTTTGATACCAAAGATAAAAAAAATGAGAAAAGTAGAAGCTTGATGAACATAAACCTGAAAGTTTGTGATGCAAAAGCTAAGAATTCTTCTTCGGAAAATTCTCTCATTAAACTACCTTTAACAAATTTACCAGTTGTATTTAAATCTTTACCTAGTCATGAATCTCTCAGAAAAGAAGTTGATGGGTATGAAATGAAACAAAATACAACCAATATTTTACGTGCCTCAAAGAGTGAAAATGTTGTTCAAGGATGTGAAAAAAATGATTGTTTAGATTTAATGACAGAATTTAATTGCTTAATAAACAGAAGTGAGAGTGCAAATAACAGCCTGCAAAATTGGAATGTACTATCAACATCTTCAATAAAAGACAGTGAAACAAGGAAAGCCACTTCTTCACCTAATATAACTGCAAAAAACTGTGAATCCTCACCTTTGATTGATAACAATGAGAAATGAAGAGTTTTCTTCAATTGCATTTCTAACTAGTCCTATTCATAGTAATTTCAGTTCCTAAAATATTTACAAATAATGCTGATACCAAGCATAATGTATAAAATTAAAGCTTTTTCAGGATAAGAAATATTGAAGAAAACAAATTAAATTTTTATCCATTAAAGTTTCACCTGTGCCAAATTATACTATATAATATCATACAAACTTTAATTGAAGAAAGGTTCAGAATAGATGTGAAAGGTACTTCAATAAGTGAATTAAACAACAAAGTGCATAGAGTTTTAAAAAAAATGCTGGCTGAAATTATGTAAAGCAAGTGCTAATTTTTGGGAGACTTCTCTGCTGACAAAAATCCAACATAGTGGTTCTAATCTATGTGAATGTCATGTTAAGTAATGAAGAATGTTGACAAGTCTTTTATTAAATTCTTCGAAACTCAGTGTATTCCACTTTTTCTATTAACGTAGTCATTTTTCAGAAATAGAAAAGAGAAATTTTATGCAATTATGTGGTATATGATCTATGTTTAAAAATTCTTAACAACTGAAATATAAAAAGTAACTATTAAAATTGGAAGAAAACAAAATAATTTTACCAAAAAATTAAAACTTTGAAGCAAGACTATTATGGGACATTCTTACGGTTACTTTATTTGATCAGAATATTAATCTATAAGTAGAAAAATGAATATTTCTAAGTAATACGGAAAAAACTTCACTATATAAAATTTTAAAGAAATACTTCTCCTTTTGAAAATTGCAGAAAAAAACTAAAGAAAATGGTTCATGTAAATCAGCAAATAATTTAAAAACTCAGTATTACTAAGATCATTCAACAATGATCAAACAAGAAAAGAAACCTACTTGTTTTTTAATGTTTTTATTTGCTATCAAAAATAATCATGACTAAGTGTAAAAAATTTTATGAATTTGTTTATATTAAAAAAATATAGCACATAAAAATGATTTCCAGTGATTTATAACCAATTATTCAAACACAATATATGGTTTTGAAACAATCTAAACAGTATTATACTTTGATATATTTTCCAATAACTGCCACTTCTGGATGTTTGTAAATTACATTCCATTGCTGTAGTTTCGTATATATATATATATATATATATATATATATATATATATATATATATACACAACTTAGACTGAAAATATAACATTCACCAAATATATGTCTGAAAATGAAAATTTTGTTTCTATATATTTTAGAATTAAAATATCTTAGCACTTTTCCTATGAAATTCATTTGATTTATTTCATAATTTATAGTGCAGACTTACAACATTTAGAAATAAAATATTAAAAGCAATAGCCTCAGTAAAATAAGAAATTTTGAAACGCTGATTTTTTTCTTTTGAGGAGTTTTATGCTATGAAATATTGCTAAAGAGCTATAAAATTCACTTAAAATGAACTCAAAAATCAAGTAAATAATTTTATTCTAATGAAAATCCAGGTCCAATACTTTCGGTTTTTTTAAAAATAATGTATTTAAGAATACATTAGATTACATCTATATGATAAATTTACACCCATTATTTCGATACTTGCAGAACTAAAAATTTCAACAAACCTCATTTTAATCGTCTTATTGAAACTGTCGTTGATTAACCGTTTATGTAACAGAGGGTTTTGAAAAAACACGAACGAAAACCACTAAGGAGCACAATTGCATTCCTTTTGATTACCTGCCAAAAGAAGCCGAGGAGAGCGATAGCGCTTGTCATGTTCAATGCAGTAATCTAATAATAATAATCGTTGTTTTTCTGTATCGGCCAAATGCCCTGGCATTTTTGACACGAAGAGCGGAAAAGTGGCTCGTAAAACGCAAACGGTTAAAAGAATGTCAAAACACAGATTTAGAGATTAGTCAACTGTAATAATCATGTTTAGCAGTTTTCAAAGCAATTATTTCTAATACATTGTTTTTCTAAGCTTATTTCTTCAAAAAGTAATAAATGCCACGATAGCCAAGAGATCATGGTCACCGACTTGAGGACAACGTTGCTTCCATTGAATCTTTGTGCTACTGGAGAACCAAAACGTAGAGGATTTTCAATTGCAACTTTGAGCAATTTGTCATTGTTCAGTCCTCACATTGACCAAATGTGGAAGTTTGGAGAGCAAGGTGATAGGCCTGGTGTTGTCATTGTTATTTGCAGTTCAAAATTTCGAGGTCCAATGCTAACAGTCCTCGTGCAGCTTTGAATTGTGACATCAATAAATATCCAATCATAAAGTAATCATAAAAAATTTGTTCCCAATTATAATACAATGTTAAACAATACATAACATGTTGAACAATATTATGTTTGTCTTTAACAACTTTTGTAGAAAAATTTGTATTTTGATTTTGTTTCCATTTAATAATCAGAGTTATAGAAAATAAATCTGGATCTATCCATTGGGGGAATTTTATAATTAAAAATTATTTAATCTCTCTCAACATTGCAATAAAAGTACCATATAGTAATTTTATTGTAAATATTTAAAGAGATGGCTTTCTAACATTTCAGATAAAAAAACAATTATTACATATAAAATACTTTAAACAATACACATCATAAACTATACTAATAAACGCTAATAAAAATTTTGAGAAATATTACTGGAAAACTAAAAATTCAAAGTAAGATACATATCTATAGAACTTATCATTATAGTTACAAAAAAAAAATAAATAAATAAACTTTTATTTAATATTCGAGAATTCACAAATATATTTCCTTAATACACATAAATGGAAATCATTTTCTTTGAAAAGACTTTTCAGATACATTATATTTTCAGTTCTTTGTCGAGAAATAGATTTGGACTGTGAAATAAAGAAATTTAACTCCCTAATTTTAAAAACTTTTATTTTCTGCAAATATATAAGAAATTTATAAATATGTATATAAACATAATTTTGGAATAATATTATCACAGTATATTCTAAAAAATTGAATTAATGATCGTTTGAGCTAAATAAAATTTTAAAAAATTAATGTTTAAATATAAAATTTTTGGACTATCTCATAAAAGTCAAAGCATTCTCTGCTTGCTCAAAATGACAAATTTATTGTTAAAAATAAATGCTATTAAAATTTTTATCAATCTTTTTCCATATATATATATATATATATACACATTTTATTTATAACTCATATTTCTTTTTCTTTTCCGTACTAAATGAAACCAAGCTTTTTTTACATGCAAGTTTTGCATATGATACTGTAACCTTTGTTGATATCTCCCAATTTTATCATTTATGGTAGAAAAATCCTAATTCTGTCATTTATCTCTCACTCATATATTTCCAAAAAATTTATTAGTAATCGGCTTTTTCTGGAAGAAAATGAAAATCATTTGATAATATTTAAAAAAAGAGCAATATATATTAACACAAATACAGATTATTATGATTGTGGTGAAAAGTTGAGCAGACAAATTTAAAACATATAAGTTCAGCAGACACTAATTTTGATTCAGAAATAATATAAAGCTTTATAAGTATTAAAACTAAACTCATGATTGACATAAATTATGTTTGCCTTTCAAAGCTGTTTTTCAGTCTGAATCAGAAATCAAAAGTAAGTTTTTTAAAAGCAAAACTTTATCAATTCTAACAATTACTCATTTCATTTTTGAAATAGAAAAATAAAAAAACTATTTTTTTAATTAGACTTACATGATTTCACTAAGAAAAGAGCACGAAATTTAATATTATACAACTTTTTACCATCAAAATTAAATTTACAAATGAAGAATTTCATTATTTACTCTTTCCTATCTCTCAAATTATTAAATTTCTAACACACTGAAAATTATGCATTCCTTTCTTCAAATTCTCCCAAGGTGACATTCAAGCTGTTAATTTTTTTTCAAATACAGAACTGAATGGCACAAGAAGTTTTTTAATGACTTTCACTACATTTTTTAAATTCATCCATAATTTCAAAAAGACAAAGCTTGTTTAAATTAAAACGTTTCTCCCTTAAAAATGTTCCATTAGTTTTAAAATAAAAACATACATAAATATAGTTAATATGACAAATAATGTCACAATTTTTTCTTCATGAATGCTTAGTAAAAAAGAACACTACTATAAGAACAATACTCGATAAAAACAATTCAGAGAAAAAATGTTTATTGAAATAATTTTGCAACTTTGTACAATCCTTCACATGTCAGAAAAGTGCTTCAATCATTTTACAGCATAAGATATGGCTATTTTCAAAAATTCATTAACATATTCAGATGACAGCAATAAAATTATATACCAATTTAAAATAAAATATGAAACATATTCCCAAAAAAAGATCAATAAATTTAAGTGATGCAGTTCAAACCATACTCGGTAAATAACAAAAAATGGAATGATAATCAGAGTACTTAGGATTCTTCATACTTTTAATGCTTGATTATATATAAATATAAGAAAAAAATTATAACATGTATGGCACAGTATTCATTTATCAAATAAAAATAAGAGTAACACCAAATGCTTAACATTAAAAGAATCTAAATAATTAAGTGTAAATTAATCATCAGTCTTAAAAAAAAAACCCTTTTAGCATATAATAATAGAAACAATGAAAGAAAAATAAATGGCAAGGAAAATACTCTTTCCAAATCTATAAAATAAAACCTAATTTTAATTAAAGGAAGGGAGAACACTTATTAATATTTTTTAAAATAATAAGATCCAATTATGGAATTAATTCAAATTAAACAATAAATATATAAACATTTTATTCATCAATCACTACTATAAATGTCTTATTATGGTGATTTTATTCTGCAAATTACATAGCATATAATTTTATCAAAGCATCGCGAAAGAGTGCAAATTGTATAAAAATATTTGTCTCAGTTATTATAATGTTATTTAAAGTAGGACCATATAGTCTTCAACTGGATATTAAAAAATAATAAATTAAACCATACGAGCTTTTTAGTTAATTTGTTACAAAGGAGGAGGAATGAATTTTCAAATCTAAATGTTTAACTTTTTTAATCAACTATTTTCACATTTAAAACAATGCATCATAATTCATAGAAGTCGCTTTGAAATTTTATGTATACAAGTATGCAAAGTCTATATTTATAATTAAAAAATAGCAGATTTCTTGACAACAAATATTTATGTTAAAAATTCTACACATGATTTCCACATTGGCTTGTAAACCTATATAAATCAATTCTATAATCAAAAGTCAAACAACAATCTAATAAACAAATCAACTAAATTATATAAATATATGCAGAATTTATTTAAAGGTCCATTTATTTCACATTAATTGTATCAAGTTCACAAAAAAAAAATCATATATATAATGACAGTTTCACAAATGAATTGAATTTTTTTATTTAAAATACTTGTTTTAATCAAAATAAGTTGTAGGGAAAATTAAACTGTCTACCTTTGAATATTTATGAAGTAAATACATTACACACATATGTACACAGCAAGTGATCACAGAATAAGGAAGTTTATATCATGAAGAAAAATTCTATAGATATGCTAATGTTTTTTAATTGTTATTTAAATAACCTTCAAAACACTTTTAAACATGAAAGGGAAATATGAATTAAAAAAAAACAAGAGATTGGTTTTTATTTATTTTTTTTCCATTAAAATAATATTTGGAGAAAATTATATACAATTGTATGATCAGGGCTTTGATTTATACATTTTCCATAAAAATATTATAGTAAAAATTTTTAAAACAAATAAGTACATATATATATATAAATATATATATATATAAAATAAATCTTAAACTAATAAATTCCAAGAACAAATATGAAATGATTCCAGATTATAATATCAGAAAAGCCTTTCCACAAACCACTGATTACAACATACACAATGCACACATATATAAAAATTTAAACACTATTAGTATCAAATCACAAATAAATTTGTGAATATCATTGAACACTTTGCAGTCTGGATAAAGTATTTGTAGTGCATTTTTTAACACAAAAGTTACAAGAACATTTTTGAGTTAAAAAAAAATAATTCTACAATAGGAAATTTATACTCATATTATAATTAGATCAAGGCTGAAAGTATTACACATATTATCAATTACAAAATAATAATTTCATGAAATTCAACTTTCATTGAACAGGACAGTAACATTTTGATTATCATTTTCTTATACTTTACCAAGAAAAGTACGGCATAGATTGAAATAATTTTATACAACTGCATCCATTTTTATATATATATATTTATATATATATATATATATATAATCTACACTGAGTCTTTCTCTCATCAGTTTATTAATATTATACTGTTCACAAGTCCATAACCGAATATAATTGTCCAAAATGATGTGTATTTCTACAATAGAATAAAAAATTCCCAATGCAAGATGGAAAATTCATGAAAACATGAAGTGTTTCAATAAAAGATATGGCCTACGATAAAAAAATGTCAGGAATATATTCCACATTTTGTACATCTGGAGGAATATGTTTAAAATCATTCTGGAAAAGTGTTAAACATTGATAGTTCTTCAAATGAAGAAGCTCCTCCCTGATCTAGCATTTGCAACATATCTGATAGCTCCTGCTGCTGAGGTCCACTTCCACTGGCACCATGAGTTTGTGGATGATTT
This sequence comes from Trichonephila inaurata madagascariensis, assembly GCA_019973955.1. Lineage (NCBI taxonomy): Eukaryota > Metazoa > Arthropoda > Arachnida > Araneae > Nephilidae > Trichonephila > Trichonephila inaurata. Next base: position 175,993 of record BMAV01022996.1, on the reverse strand, counting down.
CCTGCAGCAGTCGATGAGGGTGGACCATCAGGTGTACCAGGACCTTGCCATTGCCCCACATACCTATGGTTAATATAAAATATATTATAATTTTAAAAAACCATCAAGATTGAAGAAAATATTAGTTTTGTTTCAAAATTTAAAAAAAAACAATTTAGAGAAACAAAAAAACTTTTAAAGAACTTCACCAATTTTAACATTTGTAGAATTTACTTTTAAAACATTAGCACATAAGACACACCAAAATACTATGTATTGAATTCCATATTTAAAGCAGAGTGTTTTTTCAAAAGAGGATAGGTCTTGCATGACTTAAATTAAGAGAGAAACACAGATTATTACTTCACAGAAAGTAATTACTTCTTGGAATAATTATTGATAAAATAAAAGAATAATTGTACATCATAAAAAAAACAATACGATTTTAAGATTATATCCTACGTACATATAATGCAATAAAATAAATTGGGAGTTAGCATTCAAAATTTCATGTAAACATAAGTACCTTCTATGTGTGAGCTAACATTATTAAATCAATTAGTTCCCCACACACATCTTTTTTAAAAATATATACTATAGATCTACACAAAAGATATGTATTAATAGCCATACAAATTGAAATTTAAGTAATGTAAAAATAAAATACCTCTGGGACCAGGAGCTGAACTTAACTGCGTGTAAGTTGGACCTGATGGACTTCTAGCTGGAGAACTCATTTGATTATAATTTTGTCCAAATGCTTCAGAGTTCGTCTACAAAGAAGTAGGAGTAAAACCCCATTATATAATTTTCTATATGATTTTAGTAATTGTCATTTTTTTCATATGATAAAAAATAAAAAAGCTGTGATTTTTAAAAGTGAATTCTATTAGTCATATACATTGATATAATTTTTTTAAAAAAAATTAAAAGTGCACCACACTATAGAGTAAAAAATTTTATCTATTGTACTCATAAAAAATACAACCAATTTTTAATCACATTTTAAAAATTAATATAAATGATCATTGAAAAAAATTAGTTTCATTTTAAAATGCTTATAGTACATGTACATAAATAAAGGAACAAATTATAATACTTAAAAAACCAATTTAGCTTAACACTTAAATGTTGAAATAAATTTATTGTAAATTATACGAAAAAATACTAATGCAGTATGTTTTAATCCTTTTAAAGTATTACAAAGTCACAACAAACTTATCACTATGAAAACAGAATTTCAGCAACATATGAATTCTCGTTCAATACCCATATATACCATACTAAGAATAAATACATTTTTAGTGTACAACATCCATTTATATTAACTAACATGTGAAGCAACATTACTTGCTAAAATTTTTTAATACAGACTAAGGTCTATTTACAAGCCCTACCTTGTGTCAATATTCTAGAATATATTTTCAGATTATCCTTTTGATAATTAATCCCACATATATAAATACTTAATTTTCAATAATGTGATTACCATGTTTCATAAACAACCGAATTAAAAGTCATTATGTATCCCAATAAATAACACTCACTGCTACAAAGAGTTGGTTTTTTTTTTTTTTGAGTAAAAGAAATACAAAACTAAAGTGGGTAAATGAAATGTGAAAATGCATTTTAATAATTTCAAAAACATATACATAACTTAAGACAGTATGATTGATGTTATAAATTCTCAAACATAGAAAGAAACCAATGAAAAAATATAAATTTTAAATCTTACACAAAATAAGGACTCTATATGAAAAATAAAACACATAATACATATACAATTAAAAATAAATAATTGATTTTTCAATTAAACTAGAACAATAATAATGTAATAAAATAAAATCATATTTCACCAAACAGTAACACTTTAAGTAAAATTAATATCGTATTATGCTCTAATTTCTCAACAACAAAATACTGAATTAATAATTTGAAAAAGAATTACATTTTATAAAACCTAATGTTTTAAGATATAACTGCAGAAAACTGACATTAATTCATTCTTCAGTAACTTCATCATCACCCACAAAGCATACCTCGAAGGTACATTAAGGCTATCAAGAACATATGTGTACACTGCATATCATATAAAAATAACTAGTTACAGCAAAAAGTGTACTTAAATAAATAGTATTAAACTGACATCTTGAATATACAAATACTCCAATAAATTTTTAAATTAATTTTTCAATAAATTAATTTAATAGAATATTTGTTTTGAAAGACACCTAATCATCACCTCCCAAATTTTCCATATTTGTTAGAAAATAAGAATAAAGCACATTGAAATAACACAGCTACACCTTTCATCATTAAAAAAAATGGATTATTGTTATACATTTACGATACAGCAATAAAAAAAAAATTTTTTTAAAAAGAGAAGAATAACACTGCCTTTAATTGGTTATCAACAAATTTTTTTAAAAAAATATATTCCACAAGTGACTAAAAATTTTAAAATGTCAACTTTCCAAGGATAGACAACTATTAAGAAAGATTAATATTTTAGTTTTCATGCAAACACCATTTTCTGCATTTCTTTCAAATGACTGATACTCACTAGTAACACATCATAACTGTTTCTGTTTGAAAAAAATAAAAAACACACAATCTCATATCTTTCATATTCTTCTAATGAAATTTCATCATTAGTGCAGTCGAAAATATGCCATATGGAGAAAAAGAAAATATGCCCAATAAAACTTCATAAGTCTAAATAGTGTATTTTAAATTTTTTGGTTAAAAAATGCATTTCAAACATAAAATGCAAAAATAAAAAAGGGTCAGTTCAAAATGTTTTACTTTTCAGATCTCAAGAAAATTTCCTCTCCTCCCTCAAAACTCACTAGTTCTTTGTTATCTATCATGAACTCCTTGATGAATTTAAAATAATTACAAAAGTTATGTATTGCAGATGATATTCCATCATTTTTATTTGTATAGTTGAACTAATTGACACACCTGAGCTAAATGCCGCTGTACCCAGACTGCTTGTGGTGATGATGAAGATGATGTAGTGGCTGATGTTTTAGAGATGCGAGTTAAAACTCCACCGCCTGCACTTACAACAGCAGATGGAGGAGTCTGGGCCATTGAAGCGCCCAAACTTCCAGCCCCACTTCCTACACTTGTGCTCGGATAATTAAGACCAGAATGTTGCTGTCCACTGCTTTCATAGTTTCCATAAACTGCTTGTCCAGATCCTGGCCTCCTTTCTTGGATACCTTGAGAGCCTGGAAAAAAGTTTGCGATAATTAAAAACTAACAGGAAAATTACTATATGACTCAATGCTCTAAGTGATACATTTAAATTGCGGACTTATTTCCAACATAAAACTCCTCAATTTTCTACTAACAAAAAATATTTCATATACAATAGTCTACATTTGCTTTTAGACTGTTGAATTCCAGAAAGTAAGACACCCAAGTTTGCCATTAAATATCAAAGAAATTAATTGAATTTTTTACTCATAAACATAAAAAAATATGTACATAAAGATTTACTTGATGTTATAAAAAGCCTGCACAAAAGATTAGAATACATAAGTATTCCTCTGATATTTTAAGGCAAGAAATATTTAAAAAATTTTGTCATTACTTTAAATGAAAAATACTGCTATTAATCTTTAGCAGTTTGCTTTATTAGTTTATGAAAATACTTTAGAACAAAATTAAATTTAAAACAAATATTATGGGTAATGTAAACTAAACAATAATGTATTTATATTAAATCCTAGAAGATTATGAAAATACGAAATTATTGTAGACATGTTAACGTACAGAATTTAACTATTCTGGATGATATAAGAAAAGGAAATTTTAAAGCAAAACAGTAAAAACCACATTAGAATTGTTCCTGACTTATTAACAGAAGTTTGCTTAATGAAAAATGAAGCAAAGCAGACTTATTTATAGTTAAAATACATATAACCAATTTAGAAAAAAAAATTTCTACTGAAATTTAATACTGGAAGATTCAGATGTAATCTTCAGTTCATATGGATATAGCAACTCGAAGCAAATTTGCTTTAAAAACGTTTTACTAAGTTAACAAAAAAATTTGGATAACTGCAAAAGTTTATTAAACAAATATTTGTCCCTTTGTAATTACATGAAAGTTGATGGCAAATCAGAATTCAATCTAAAGAACTTTTCTAAAAATAACATCTGAAATCCTTATTCATGATTGCTGTGTATTAGAAAGAAGTTATAATATTACTTTATATTCTCTTGTAGATATCTTATTGAGCTAATGTGGTATAACACAGGAAAAATAATCAAGGAAACACAGGAAGTAAACAGCATTGTATTGAAAACGATTTTTCTGAGCTACATAACATCTTAAGACATCTAGCAGCTTAAGCTTGCGATAAATTAATTTCTACCCATCTATCTAATAACTGCATTTTAATGGAGAAGTAGATGTTTCGAAAACAATATCTTAGCATTAAATTTGAAAATTAACAAACACAAAAACGAATCTCTGATTTTTTTTAGAAAAAAAGAATAGTGGCCGAATATAATTGTTCCGTACGCTTTGACTTGAAATTTCACCATTCAGATCATTCATAAAACCACATACATTTTACAGGTATTTTCATTCTTTCAAAACATCAATAAACTTATTGTTCCTTAAGTTTTAGAGCACAGTGTACATTTGGTTCATTAGTATATAGTATAAATTAGATTAATATTTTTATATTTCAAAGGGAAATAAAAACATCGGGAAAAAATTACTACTCAAAAATTCAGCAGAATTAAACTAACCTGGATGATGAGAACGCGGCACAACTGATGGGTATACTTCACCAGATCGAGGCAAACTGTAATCAAGACCTTCTGGTTTTGACTGACCGGATAGCAAATTACCAGGTCCCATTGTATGACTGTATTGATTCATAGCATTTTCCCCAGATGAACTTACAGGACCCTGATCTGGACCAGAAGAAACAGGCACCTCTTGTTGGTGATGAAGACTTCTAAAATGTAAAACAAAACAAAATGCACTTTTTTTTAACAATGGAAAAAAGTTACTAAGGAAAAATATGTAGTTAATACACTAGGTCATGATACAAAAACAGGCAGACATCTATTTAACGAAGTCGCAAAATCCTGGAAAAAGTTCGTGATGAGAAAAATTGATTAAATAGAGATTCATCTTCATCTTTCAATATTTTTCTGTTCTTGGTTTCAGGAAAAAGTTCATAAAATAGGGGTCGGACTGTATTACAATAAATTTTTCAAACTTCACAATTATTCTACTGTAATGCATTTATTTCATAAATAACTCATAATACAGCACAAAACTTCAAATGAAAAATGTACACAAATTTCTTATAAGATAAAAAAGTATTTAAAATACTTTATTATTTTAGATTATTTAAAAAATAAAAAGATGAAATTTTCGATGAAAAGTAATAAGAATATATTTTTGAAATTAAATGAAAAGTATAAAATGCTTCTTTGGGGTAAAATTCTTTATAATAACGAGTTGAATTTTATTAACTGCACATCTCAATAAGCAAAAATACAATTCTTCACTCAGGCCAAAAAAATCATTAAAAACATTTCATTGTTTGTTTTGAAGGAAAAGTACCTGAAAACAAAATATATAGTATTTCGATAGCTTGAAAAGTGATTTCATTAACACATCTCTCTCCACCCTTATAATATTAATTCAATTGCTACACAATTTTCTTGATTATACAGAAAGTAAAGTTTATATAAATGGAATAACCAAAAAATAAGAAAACACATAATAGGATGAAACTGAAAAAAAATTAAAGAATCAATAAAGCAGTAAGAACTGTAAGAACAAGAGAAGCTTAAATTGAATCAATGGAGCCATGCCCTGTTAAATCAAGAAAAAAATAAAATCAGTAAGATTTTTTAAATCTTTATTCGATGATTAAAAATAAGGAAAAGAAAAATCTTAAATATACACCGCTTTCATTTAATCATTAAAAAACATAAAGGTAAAATCATCTATTGAAAATATAAATTAAAATCTATAAAAGAAATTGCTGAAATAACTCACAGTGAGTTGTAAAACAAGAAGAAATCATTAAATTATCTAGCTGCCATGACTGGCAATTGTCATAAGATGCCTCAGCATTAAAAGAAGGAGGCTACTGATGTGTTTTACAAGTTGACGAATTTACTTTAGCTTGACTTCATCAACATGTTCCCTGATTTCTTAAGAGGATAATTCACAATTCTTATATAAGTCTCATCTTTCTTAAATCAAATTAAAAAGCACACTCAACTGATTTCTGTATATTTCAATGAGGTATACTAAAAAGCTCTTCAACAAAAAACACAAACACATACAGATTTTTATTATTTAACACATTTGTGGAGAAAGTAGTATAACCAATACTACTTGATACCCAATAGTAAGATAGAGCAAAAAAGTGTCCATGAATGTGTTGAAAAAATAGCTTTCTCATCTTCCTTTATGTAGTACTTGAAGGGGGTGTCTCTAACAAGTATGAATTGCAGGTGCATTGTAACGCTTATCAATTGCATATCTTATAACATTTCGTACCCGTTGAATGTCTTCTTAATGGTGTTGCATTTTGAATGGCGAGTAACTCACAAATAATACACACACATCTTAAGCACAAAAATATTACTATGGAACCAACAACAGAATCAGTTTGTTTCGGTTATGATTAACATGACAAAATACAAAATTATAGCAAGTAAACATTTTAAAACAAATTTTTTTGTCAAAACAAACAAGAATTTAATTCTAAAAGAAGTTTAAAATAAAAAAAATAAAATCACAAATTGCACTTACTTGGCAGATGTGTTTGTACAAACAATGTATTCCACTTCATTCGTATATGGATTTAAAAATGCAAAACTACTCGTTCGAAGCCATACCCACTCATGACTTTTGGCTCTGAACCTGTACATAACTGAAAGTACCTGTCCTTTTAACTTCAAAGCTGTAAGGGAAACACTTGAGTGTAAGGAGAAAATCAAAGAGACATAATATTGCATCAAAATAAATAAATTGAAAGCTGTTTATAATCTTTTCATACCAAAACATCTTTATATATATGTATATATATATATATATAAATATATATATGGTTTCCTAACAGATATCACCTTAACTACAATAGAATAATTTAAATCTATCACTATAAAGATAAAAAGCATTTTATTCCTTCCTTAAATCAAATTTTTAAACGTTAATTTAAGTAACGAGGCACTTACAAAAAAACTCAACTTAAAAACCATAATATATATATGCAACGTTTCATACTTATAATAAAAAAAATTACATATTTTGAATGATTTGATAGAAACAAACCTTGTTCAAAACTTTCTTTCATGTGTGTTTGATCCTCAGGATGGAAACAATCAAAGCAAATCTTCCCTAAAAGCTCTTGGGGTGAATATCCCAGAACACCTTGTACTCTAAAAATTAAAATATTTACTTACAACAATTTAAAATATTGTTAATCAACCAAAGAATAAAAAAAAATTCAATTAAAAAAGGATTTATTATTTAAAACATAAGAAAGTCTGAAATAAATTAAAAAATGAACAAATGCTTTTAACTTTTAAGAAATTAATTGAATAATAATAATGCAATGTGGATCATTTTGAATTTTACAAGGGAGTCATAGTTAAGACATTTCAAAACTTTGGACAAATTCAGAGAATATGAAAGATTTTAAATCTTTATAAAAATATATGAACATACAATCTCACACTATAAAATTTTTAAACTGCAAAATATTGAACAGTAGCTAAGGCTCGTAAAAGTACCTCTAAAGGTACAACACAATTTAGAATACATAACCAAAAACTTATAAAATTATTGCCTCAATAAATATGATTTTCACAAGATAACAATGTAAAACTAACTAAATGATGATAAAATTTGGTCACCTTTCATCTTTGAATAACAATAATTTTTTGTATGGACTTTTAAGAAAATATCTTAGAATGAAATTTTATCATCTACGATAATGGAGCCCACTTATCATATAGAGCTGTAGATCTAAGGTTTTATAAGAACTCAGAAGTTTTAATCAGTACTCAAAAAAGTCCTCTTCCATTTCAAATTAAAATTTTTATTTGAAAATTATTATAAATAGTAGAACTGAAATTAACCATATATTTTATACATAAATGTTAACAATAATAGAATACTTTAAATAAATACTAATAAATAAAAAGTTTCATGATAAAATTAATATACTAAAAGTTTATGTTCTCTCTCTTGTTTCTCTTCTTATTCCACCTAACTTAAACAGGTAAAATCATAAACCTGAGAAAAATTGACAAGTAATAAAATTTTTTTGTATATTTAGAGCAGTTTCTGAGAAATACACTACACACTATAATTTACCTTTGGTCCACAAACGTAAATTTTCCTTCTAAATTATGACGAGAAATGAACTCGTTTGATGAATTAGAGCCCATAAGATCGCTATTATTAGGAGTACTCGTTACTTGTAATCGTCCTATAGCAACCAAACAGCAATGGCTAGTCCCATGAGCTTCTTCAGAGGGATCCAATCTTTCAATTTGAACACCTGGAGGGAAAAGGTCTATATAATCAAAAATTCTAAATGTTGAATCTGTTTGATAAAACAACTGTGCAAAAAAACATAAACTACAAAAAAATGTATCTCAAATGCTATTTAGATTTATTGTAAATATTTTTAGTTATTAAAATAAAGAAAAGTTTATAAAATATTAGAAGATTTTGCAACTTTTATCTAAAAAAAAGATGCTGTTGAACTGAGTGTTTCAGTACACAGTTTGAAAGAAGATAAGGAAACACTTGTTTGGGATGATGGCTAAGATTTTTTGTTCACAATAACTTTTCTTTGAATCAATTAAACCTTCAGAATACCTACAATTTTGTATATTCAATTTGAGAATTCTGTGCATAATCCTAACTTAAATGTGGTCGATAAAGTCTGCTATTTAAAATCATTAGTAAGTGGTACAGCTCTTGCTAGTACAATAGGATTGTCAATCACTCCAGAAAACTCTAAAAATGCTGTCAAGTTAATGTTACAAACTTTAAGGTAAATGGATTCATCATATAACTGCTTATTTATCAAATGAATTAAATCTTGTCCCTGAAAAAATTCTTTCAATTTTCAGATTCTTCAAAGACTATTTAGAAGCATAAACTCATGTTAAGGTTTTGGAAACTTTGAAAGTCAAACTGTGGACTCATACACTACAATACAGACAAATAATGTCTAGAAAAATTAACTGACTGATATGAAGAAATCTTGAAAGGTGATATAATACTGCAAAAGGAATCAATGAAATGAAAACTGTTTTGGCTTCTTGGAATCATGGAAGAAAATGAAGGTAGAGAGAGAGATAGGTATTTATATTATATTTACACAACAAAAGGCTTTTATAGAAGACTAACTCAATCAATTTATCCTTTAGAAATTTGTTTGTGAAAAAATTAATTTTATTAAGAGTTAATCTTTATTACAGCTGTATTTGAGTAATGCTGAAAGATTAGGGCCCAATACAGAATAATTTTCCAGATGTTAAAGTATTTTAATAATAAAATTCAATTCCAGCTTTGCTATTCAATTAAGAGTAGCATATTTTATGATAATGCTTATTTTTATCTGAGTTGATCCATTTTTTCTGATATAAATTCTGCTTTAATTTTTTCTCATATACTGCAATGCTAAATAAATATCCTTTCCCAAATTAAAATTTTAAAAAAAATTACTTATGGAATATTTTGAAATCTTTCAAATACAATAACATGAATTAGATGTATGAATTACAATATAGCAAATATTCATGAAATTTAAGACATTTTCCTTTCTGAAAAAGTGTTCGCATTTAATTCAACTTTCGCACATTTGGCAAACACAGTCTCAAAGTTTCAGTGTTCATCTTTGATCTTTGGCACATTTCTAACTTTCAATATTTATGTAATTTAATATTTAACTTTTTTTAAAAACTTTCATTAACATACTGACTAACATTTAGTGTACTTATAACAGAATACAGAAGAGGGGTGCGTTGAAGCTTCTATATAATAGAAAGAGGATGCTGCAGCACTAATCAAGTGTTTCAGGACACAATTAAAAAGAAGATAAGGAAACATTTGTTTCAGGTGGTACACAATATTTTTTCTACTGATTCACTTTCCATTGAATCGATTACTGCCTATTATGTATCATATTTTTTTGTTATATGTGTATTAGCCTTTCTGTAAGTGTGATGTAACTGTCAATGTGTAATTAAAATTGCAAAAAGTCAAAGCAGTGTCACTTTGCTTGTTCAAATACTAAAGTAATATCTAACATCAAATTAGTTTGAACCACTGTTGATAGTTTTTGGTGTATGGCCGGATAGTGTAAATCAATTTTTTCCATTTTTTTGGTTTTTAGAGGGAAACATCTTAGACTTATTAAAAAGAATGCAAACTTAATTCCATGAAAATAAATATATCACTGTAATTTTTTCTCTCTCTTGGTTAGAAACAAATAATTCATTTTTATTCACAATACTTAAAAATAATTAGAATACTGAAAACACATCAAAGAAAGAGATTGTTTTTTATTTACTCCTACAACTGGTAAGAGAACAACAGTTCCTATTCCCATTTACATTAATGCTATTATGTATATTAAAATCTTTAATTCACAATACACATGGTACAAGTGTAGCAAAGACCACCCCCTCTCCTTTTACATCTGTATTCTTAAAACTCAATAAGATATATTTTATAGTAAATCATGAAGTACACTTATATAAGTCCAAAAAAGTTCCCATTGTTTTTTTTTATATCAGAACTGAGCACTTATTATGAAAGAACGGTAGATCATGCTTTATTCAAAGTAACGTTCATCATTAGCCGTTTCTTCCCCCTCCCCTCTTTCTGGAAGCAAGCAGATACCGTCTCGGAAAAACACTTCATCTTTTGAGGCTATCCATGACTCAACCCAATTTTTGGTACATTCATATGATTGTGAAGTGCTGCTGAGACAGGCCATGTCTCACCGATCGGAACAATAGGTACCGTAAAATCCGGCGTATAACGCGCACCAATGTATAACACGCACCTATACTTTCAAGCTAAATTTTTCAATTTTTAGGTATATTCGCCGTATAACGCGCACCTTCTTTTTAACGAAGAAATCTGAAGTATTAATATACATTGTTTTTATGTTTTGAAGTATTTTATTCTAGGTATCCCAGACTTTTGAAAAAATAGTATACTTCTAGAATTACAACTGTTCTTGTTCATAAAGCAAGTCGTTTCTGTTAAATAAACAGTGTTTAGATACATCTAGAAGTAAATTTTTTGATGCCAATCTTTTTTGTTATTTTTAAAGCTATCGTTTTTATACCCGGCGTACAACGCGCACCCTTACTTTTCGATCTTATTTTTTGTGTTCTAAGTGCGCGTTATACGCCGGATTTTACGGTAATCGGAAGGGGAAATGTCTTGTACTTAAGGCGGGAGGACTTCCTAATTCAGTGTTTCTTAAAAGGTTTTGATCGGTGCCACAACGTGGACGAGCACTTGTAATGAGCTTGTAATCTAATGATACAACGTTTTACATCTGTAAATTTCAACCGAAACTTACTAATCATGCCCTCTTTTGTGAAACGAACTTAATAGTACTCCTTATACAAAAACCTTTACATAATTGTCATACTTATTAGTGAAATTTTATATGAGTGCAGTCGGAAATTCCACAGTTTTATTTGTATTACTTTAAGCTTAGTTCAGGCTTTCAGTCTCAAAAATAAATACAACCTCTGACAATAAAGTTCAGTGAATAATCCTCTAACATTAACGTAGATGAAATATTAACAAAAGTTTCCTTACTATAATCACCTCCCATAACTATGCACCGCTAAGATTGGCTATACATGTCCTGGAAACTGTGCAAGAAGTCCTCTTTTGCGATGGAGTTTAAAAGCCTCGTCACGTTTTGTTGGATGTCAGAAATATCATTAAATGTCTTTCCTTTCAAAGAGTTTGTGTAGCGGGAACAGGAAGAAGTCTGGAAGATTGAGAGCTGGCGAGAATGGTGGATGATCAGTTTGCACCATCCCCTTTTTTGCCATGAACTGTTTGACAATATTGGCAATGTGAAGGCGAGCATTGTCGTGAATAAATAACCATGAACCTTGTTGTGCATACTGGGGTCATACCCTGCATAGACGTTTCATGAAATGGGTTGAAACTTCAATGTACCTTGCAGCATTCATCGTCTAGGTGTCATGCGCACAGTTAATCGACGATCTCTCGTGATTAATTTACTCACTTTCTCAATGTTTACGTCACTGATGGAGGTCGCCGGTCTTTCGCTACAGGGCTGTCAGAAACACTTTCCCAGCCTTCTCGAAAACGGGCGAACCACTCGTACACACACTTCATAGACAATGCTTGATTTCATAAACATGTACTAGCATTGGATAAGTTTCTTTCGGTGTCTTTCCAAACTTAAACTTTAAATTGATCTTTTGTTCGTTCTCTCATTTTCCTGTTCTCAATAAAGAACCAAAGCACTAAACAAGCACTTTGTAAAGCAAGTCTTACACGGGACACCAACGACGCTCAACTGAACAACGGTGGGGGCAGATGGTCAATACCTGCCTCTACGCATGTGCAGCGTTTTGTTTCACCAGTGCTGCCAGATCGGCCATTCTGACTTCATTTACTGAACTTTATTGTCAGAGGTTGTATACTAAATGCATTAACAAGCAACTGCACTTAGATGAATTTTAATGTAAAAAAATCCTACCTGAAGGGGGCCAATTCTTAACATACCCGGTGCAATGCACCACAGCATATGAATTTCCATCAGTGGAAGTTCCCAAACTGTTTCGTTGCCTGAGGCGATGTAGATGGCTAGAGCACATTGCATCCGGTTGTAAATTGCCAATTTTCAAGCGACAAATGAATCCACGACGTGAGCCCATACAGAGCCTCATAGATGCTGTAATATGCATAGACTAATTTTAAAACTTTTAAAACAGTGAATTAGAAATGAGAAAAAATTGCAATGCTGTTTCCTCAAGAAATACTTGAATAGTATTAACAAAACAGAATCACGCACTACACATAATTTTTTAAAAAAATGTAATATAATAAATCAGTAACATGAATATATCAGACATTCCCATAAGATTTAACATACTTTTGTTTATTTCTAGGCTGATTTTTTCATTGTTTTAACTACATTTATAAACAAAAAGTATTTAAATTTCTCAGACATTACAATTATACTTACTTAAGGCGACTTATAACTCAGTCACAACATATTATTTCAAAATAGCACAACTAAATTGAACTTGAATAATAAAAAAATATTTTCTTAAAAAAGTATGCGACTTAAAATATTTATTAAAATTCTTATCAAGTAAAAGACATCAAATTTCTGTTACAGAAAATATAGAATAAAAACATTTTTCCTTTACACATAAAAAAGATAAAAAAATTTTAGAACTTACACTGATGGCCTTCTTTTTTAACTGTGCCCGCTGAAAAAGAAATAAAACAATATTAAAATCCAATTTATCTACTTTTGTTGAGCATAATTATACTTGATTCAAAGCATATTATGGAACCTACTGTAATTTTATATAGAACTGTAAAATTTTCAACATTTTCATAGAAGAGTTCAGTTACTAACTATTTAAAATATTTTCAAAATCATTTCCAATTAAAACCAACTTATAAAAAATGCAAAGGATAGAAAATTCACTGAGCAACCTGTGACGCAAAACCTGTGACCCACGGGTCCGTAACTTTGTAACATAACCACTAGACAAAAGGGATCACCCCCGTCTGGAGGCTGTTACTGGCTTATGATGATAATGTTACACATCATTACAATTCTCCTTTAAACTCGTTTTACTTCATTTAAAATAAAAAGTTCAACTATGTTTTGTCCATAACACATACTCTTAATGGTAGAAAAAATATTCTAAATGTGGATTATCTTGTGAGATTTCATTTATAATTTGAATAAAATTAATACAGCATAGTAGTTATATATATATATATAACAAAATAGTGATTCACAATACTGGTTTAAAACAAGTTAATATAGTCAGAGGCTCATTTATTTCCAAATTATTCAAAAACTTTAAAACCAAGCAATTTTTTCATTCGTCATTGTAGTAATTTTAAAAAAAAATACACAGGTTTTGTAAAAGTTAAAATCCCTAGCTTTTATATATAAGAGAAAATCAGGCCAGATGATGGATTTTTCTTCAAAATAACATTATATGTCAACCCTGATCTTGACCCACCAAAGACCGCTAGCGCTCAACTACTTGTGCCTCACTCAAAAATTCCATTCTGTCATTTATATGGTTAAGCGAATGCAAAAATGTGTTTTTGAATGATTCCAACGTAATTTCTAGTAGCTCTACTTGGTAAAAAAATAATGCTAAAAATGTATTTCTGACTTATAAATGTGGTATTTTTCATAATCAAAATGTGTTCAATGCAATGTATCATTTTTATTTTTCTGATAAATTGATATACTTTTTTAATGAAAATGTTGAATAAGATGAATTTGGTGGAGGGTAAAATGATGAACCCCTTCATTCTAATTTAAGCATCCATTATCCTACCTGACCATCACTTAGGCAAACTCTTTTAATTAAGTTACATTTCATTTGTAATATTGTTACTGTACTACTTAAAAAGGCTATAACATAATAGGACTTTATAATAACTAAAGAATTCCAGATTGTCAATGCAAGGATGGCTATTATGAGATTCTCAGCTACAGGAATCGAATCTTTCAATAGCTCCATATTTTCACAGAAGATTTCGCTCCTTTCCTTACGTTTAAAATATATTATGAGGAAGATAAAACTGAAATCCTTCCTGATGAGGTTGATCTTCTTCTGATGTACCTATACACAAGCAAGAGTTTTTATCTGATCCTCTTCTACCTCAAGTATTTGTGAATTCAAATCTTCCTTTGATCCTTGCTATGAAGTGGAAAACGTTGAACAGATCAAGAAAAATATTGCCACCACGCACCTCACTTGTACTTCAATAAAAAAAAAATATATGCTTATTATCAAAAGGAAGACGACAAAAAATGAGCAAACACAGCAAAAGTTGAAGAAAAGCTGAAGTTAGAAAGACAGAACCAACAAATACACTAAAAATCATATGAAAAAGAAGAAACTAGTTACACAGCTATTTGACATCTGCTCTGAGTCTGCAAACTCAATAAATTCATTTGAAGTTCTTTACATTGATGTCCATTTGGATTCTAGGTGAACAAGGAAGATTTATTTAAGGTGAACAAGGAAAAACTGAGTTACAGTTACAATGTTTTATGTACAAGCCCCGAGTACATTCTGCTAGCATTGACTGGGATAAAACCCAAGTAACACATTTTACATTCTGAAGACATTTTTTTTGTAATTTATTTCATTTCTTAATAATTAAAATCTAAAAAAAAATTGACAGGGATAATTCATTTGTTATGTGCCATTTGTTACATTCAAAGATTATATGTCGCCAATCTCTTAAAAATAGTTGTTTGATAATATATGATGCTGAATTAAATACATATATGTAAGTCTAATTCAACACATACACACACATATATACATATAGTAAAAATAAAAAATAGTATAAATTCTAAAAAATAGGAAATGATGTTAAGCCATGCTAAGATATATAAGAAATTTATCTACAAATTCAACATGAGTAAGAATTCTAGAGAACAGTAAATATTTTACAGTATGATGATAACATTGTTTGCAGGGAAAAAATTAGCATTAATAAACATTACCTTTAAAAACTTATTAATTCAAGCATAATTTTAAATAAGATCTGTAATACTCACTCCACATCCCTTAAGAAATAAGAAACACGACTTACTTTTTAAATCAAGTATTCTTCCAGCATTTGCTGATTCTTGAGTAGATAATTGTTCTCGCACTTTTTCTATGTCATCTGGATGAACAAGATCAAATATGCAAGAATTAAACCAATCGGCCTAAGTGAAAGAAAAAATGCTCATTTACATTAAGATGTATAAAATATAAAAAATATGCAGATGTGCTAAATGAAGTTGAATACCACAATTAATGCTACTGAAATGAAATATATGTATAAGAACAATGTGGGGAAAAAAGCTTTATTTTTTATTTATCCAACGCCCATGCTTGGCTTCTCAACCATTTGACGCCGAGCCTCCCAGTACCGACTGACGATGTCATCAGCTGGGTATTCAACGAGTCCAGTGCATTGGAGCAGGTGGTCCCCATCCATTCTGACATGGCCGCAGAGTGGGCAGGCCTTGTTAGCAGCTACGCCAAGCCAGTGGAGGTATACTCCCAAAAAGTCATGTCCGGTAGTTAGGCGAAAGCGGGCAGTTTTTTGGGTCATGGCAGTATATTTGTCAATTTGTGTGGAGATGATGTTCTTTGCTCTTCTGAGGGTCAAGGGGACTTATGGTTGAGTCGACTTCACTCCCTGCTTGGCATTTTGGTCGGCTCTTTCATTGCCGGGGATCCCAACATGACTTGGGATCCACTGTAAGGCCGCATTCCAACCATATGAGATGAGCTCTACAATTTTAGTTCGGCACTGAATTGTGTTAAGGCACTCAGTTGGTGTATTACTGCTTAAAGCTAAAATTGCAGCTTGGGAGTCTTTTATATTCTAGGTGGAAAAGGTGCTGCTTGGTAGACAGAGTGAAGAGTTAGGAAACTGTCTTCCCAACACTGACTTCCATTTTGTTGGTGTTGGCCCATGTTGGAGGGAGGGGCCAGTAGGGAGCTATTCAAGGCATCATCCAAGGGGCGAATGTTACTGCCCGTAGCCCACAATACCACGTCATCAGCAAAGAAGAGGCAAGAAACTCCCGGAACCTCTTGAATAGCTGCCCCTAAGTTGTCTATCATGATGTTGAAGAGAAGACAACTAAAAACTGATAAATCTAATAAATGATAACCCTGAAAAATCTGCTGATCTCTTTGTTAAAGGAATCCTATGTGCAGCTAAAGAAAGCACACCCAGGGGACAAGTCAAGAAGAAAGTTATTTGTAAAATTTTGTTAAGGAAGGGGAACATAAAAATATACTACATAGGTAGACTTAAAAAATACCTGAGAATGGTTCAGGACTGGAGCAACTGAATCCGAAACATAAATGATTCTACCAGTATCACATGAGACCACAAAAAGGAACCCATCTGCAGCCTGCAAAACAAAAAATTGCTTACACTTGTATATTAGAGACAGTTTAAAACACAGTTCATTGAAAAAAAACTAAAAACCCAACAAATCAGAAAAATGTGTATCACAATTATTTAGAATAATATGCTCCACTTAATTATAACCCATGGCACAATTACTTGCTCATTTTTAATTTTCTTTAATAATTACTATGTTTTGAGAATACTTAAATATAGAAAGCAAAACACATGGGTCAACAAAACAGTAGCCTTATTAAGATGAATGATTTTATTTCACAATATAAAGAATTAATGAGAAAGTAATCCTAAATGGAGCCAGAAGTTAAACAAAATCAAAGAAAAATAATTAAGAAATTTATTTTTATTAGAATAATTAAAATGATTTGATTTATTAATAAACAATTTAAAGTTTTTAGACAAAATTTCAAAATATAACCCGCATTAATACATGCTTCAGCGCTGAATTACATTCAAAACTCAAATTTACATTAATTTATACATTTTATACCCTAAAATCAATATTGTCATTGATTTCAACATAAGTATCAAAAAAATTATTTGGGATAGGTGTTTTTATCTTTAAAAACTAAATAATTTATTGGTAAAAGTCATTTTATATTCAAAATTATTAATAACTATTTTGTTCAACAGAATTATTTTGGGGGAAAGATCATCACATACTACAGGACGACGAAATTTCTGCACTCAATTTGCGACAATAGAGAACAGTAAATAATTTAACTTTTCAAAGCATTTTGAGATAAGATTAAAATATATTTCTTAAGTAAACCATAGAAATGTTGAAAGAACTTTAATTGATTTAATAAGAATACAAGTTCTTTTTTTTTTAAATATAAAAGTGACAAGGCACTGAATATTCAACGAAATACCATGGGAAAAAAAAGAAAAAGAAAGCTTTCCCAAAACTTTAAATCAATAAACAGGCGTAAATCTAATGCTTCATGACCTTGTACACAGATTTTTTATGGAAGGGAATCCAAAGTTCCGATAACTAAAGATCTAAACTGAATCATAGTTTCAGATCTAAATTTTAGTAAAACTTTTTACTATTTGATCTATATATCTACATTTTGTTCAAATTTTCTAAACATTTATGGCATGGAGTTCGGGACACACCCTTAGGATATAGATAATTCAGAATAAATATTTGTGAACTAAATAGTCTAAATGAAAAGCATATGTTCAATTTTCTTCAAAAAAAAATCATACATTTGAGAGGAGATAATTATTCGCTATAAAATATTGTTTCCCATTTTTTCTTAAGTATATAAGAATGTTATTTTATATTTAATATCAAATCGAAATATAAAGTAAATATTTTAAGAGGGAAAAAGGTTTTACACCAAAGTAAAACTACACAATTAAAACTAAATTTCATAAAGCTTTTAAGAACACACTTTAAATATCTCTATAAAGAGAATAACACTTATTAATTACAAATGAAATAATTAAGAATAAAAAATTGATTCTCTTTTGACAATGTCTACAGTGTAAAATTAAAAATTTCCATGCTGATGAAATAAATGCATTAAATTGAATTTACCACAAACAAAAAGAGAGAAAAATGTAATTAAAACGTAAAACTGGCTGATTGTTTTTTGTGATTTTTTAAATGTTTAAATCATCATTAAAATACTCTATCCTCCATTGAAATGTGAAATATGTTCAATGGCATGCTTTGAAAGAAACATTCCAAATATAGCCCTGAAGAAATGATGTAATATTAAAGAAAAGAAGTTAAAATATTTAAAGAAGTTGCATTATTGTATTACAGCACAAGAAACAAGCAGTCAATAAATATGAATATAACATTAATCATTACCTGCAAAATTAAATGTTTCAATTCGGAATCAGTGAGGAAGCTCGGTTTGTATGAGCCATCACTACTGGTATTTCCCGTACCTGAAATTGAAAATTCAGAAAATGTGCAAAATGATTCATATTTAGATAGCATAAATAAAAGAGAGAAACATGATTGAAAAACCACATGGTTTCTCTTGTACATGAAAATTAATGTTTCAGAAATAAGCAAAACTACTCAGGTTTAGATATTATCTATTATCGATTCTTGCTTCTAACATATGTAGACTGTAACAACAGTCTTAATTTTCTTTCCCCTATTTTGAGATCTATAAGGACTTAAAAGTTCAAAGAAAACAGAAGGGGAAAGAAGTTACTGCATAGATGTAATAAATATACACTCAAGTTCTGGAATCCTTAATTCATTCTTATACTTTTGATATGACAAGTTTTAAAATCATATGTAGATGATAAATATACTTTTTATTTATGAAACATTCAAATTTTTTTATACAAAATTCGAAACTATCACAGTTATTGAATAAGAGATAATAATCCCACATACACAAATCAATTATGCATTACATACAGAGTTACAAATTTGCTACATTACCTACTTATCAATCACTTATTACCTTGGTTTATTCAAATGTTTTAACTCTCTCTCTCTCTCTTAAACTATTCACACTAACCAATGGTTAAATCAGTTTTTCTTTATTATCAGGTATGAACTTTTTATCCCCCACCCCATTTTAGTTTATATGAAATCAATATTTTAGTATTTATTTATAAAAAATTAAAAAAAAAAAAGCTCTGCTTCAAAATAGAGATAATTCATTTTTAATACAGCTTCTAAAAACATTTATGTACTTGGAAAAATTCCAATGAAAGATGGAAAAGGTTTAGTTTTAATTATATAATAAAAAATGCAAATGAATGATTTTAAAAACAATTAGTTAAATATACAGGCTGAGCCAAAATTTTGTAACCACTCAAATGAAAGACGTTTTTTTAATTAGCCATACACTACCAGATCTTTTTAACTTGATTCACCACGTTTTCCTTGATTTTGTACACGGGTTTTCTACAATAGCTGACAGAATAACATTTCAGCAAAGAAGGATTGCAGTATATTTGATGGAAGTGTGTATGTTTTACCGACTGTAGTCTGTCAAATGTTTCATCAGGACCCACATAGCCGTTTACAAGTTTGTCAAAAAATAGTGGAAAGTTAACAACTATCGAAGAGATGCAGGAAGCTCAAAATTAGAAAGATGTTAATTAAATGCTGATGTTCTGCAACAAGAATCACTGCAAAGAGTCAACAAGATGGTGCAGTTTTGAGATTGAAATTCTTCATAAAACAGAGTAACACATTCAGAAACGTGACCATATCACTTTCAAGTCGTCCAAGCTTTAAAAATAGCGCAAAAACGTGTTAGAGAGGAATGATGTTAGATTTTAGCTGAAATGACAAGCATCCATGAAGATATTTAGAATGCCTTGACATTCAGTACTGAAGCTATTTTAACACAAGTAAACTTAACGATCAACGAAACAAAATTTTCTGACGAAATGAAAACCCAAATTTTTTGGAAATTTGAATGTGACTCCCCGAAAACGAATGCTTGGCGAGCTGCGACCGCCGTTGGAGTAATTAAGCTTTAAAATTTTTAAATTTTTTAAACCCTGACATCACACATGCTTAAGGGATTTTTGGGCCTTTCCCCCGGGTGTTTTCCCTACTAACCCGACGTGCGGGGTATTTAAAAAAAGGGTGGGGTACCATCAAAAAAACGCCCCACAATTAAAGACTATCTAAAAAAACCATTTCCCGGGTTGGAGGGTGGGGAACTACTGCTGGTCCCCAAATTTTGGGGAATAATAAATTATTTTGCAATACCCGGTAACCAAAAGGGAGGGGCCGGAAGGGTTTTCCGGTCAAATTTGGGGCCGCCAAAAAACTTAAATTTTTTTCCTTTTAAAAAGTATTGCATTTCCCTCCCCAGTTTTGCCCCTTTAAACATAAAATCAAAATTCCCATTTTAAAAACCCCTTTGAAGGGCCTTTAAAAAGGCCATTTAAAATGTCTAATTAAAAATTGTTAAATCCTCTAAAATAAAACAACCCAACGTGCCCCCCGGGAGGCCGGGGGGAATAGGACCAGGCCGGTTTGGGCATTTTAAAGGTTGCGGACCCCGGCCTAAAGGACCGGTTACGGGGAGGGGAAAACCCTTCATTCTCCACAAAAATTTTACGGGGGGGGTTTTTAATGGCAAAATTTTGGGAAACGATGACGAAAAGCGATTAAACTGAAAAGGTAACGCGGGGCGGTTTTATCCTTTGAGCCGTGAACTATTTTTTCCCTCATTAAATTTTGGAACCAAAAATTTTTCCAAAATTTGGAAAGTTTTTTCTTAGTTATCTTCCTTTAAAATTTAATTCTCTCCTCATTCAAAATTTTTAAAAACAATCGAAAATTTAAAAAAAAACGTAATAAGTTTTTAAAAATGACAAATCAATTTGCACAAAACTCATACAAGTGATAAGTATCATATTTCAATCTAAAAAAATCAAGGAAGATCTTCAATGCAGATTTTTGCGGAACACAATATTTAAATATAAATTAATTAAATACATCACTCTTAATCTTGGTAGAAAATATACACAATATTAATTTTTGTTAAAAATAATTGAAACAAAGTTCAGTAACCGAAAACGAAAAATTATTAATGAAATATTTTGATTTTAAAGAAATTTTGCTACCAAATTTAAATGCTAGCATCTAGGTCAAAATATTTCTTAACTGAAATTTATTCATTCTTAGTGCATCTTTCATTTTTTCACTTCAGGTTTTTTTATTTTTATGGGGGGTTTTTTTTTCCCCATTTTCACGAGTTTTACAAAAGTCACTATATATATATATATATATATATATATATATATATCCTTTCTTCAAGATTGTAACAGCTTTGACAAACAGAAAAAGTGGCATAAGCATTTTTAGCTCTCTTCTTTTCCACAACTTTTATTACATGTGTAACTACAGTCCCATTAACAAGGCTCCCATATCTAAAAAAGGGCCCCGAAGGAATTTTGATATAGGGCCCCCTCAGAGCTAGCTACGCCAGTGATGAAATGCTTCATTTATAAAATTTATTTTCGTCTTCAGATTTATCTGCACAATTATGTATCTCTCTCTATCCTCTTTTTGTAATTTATCAACTCAAATTCAAATACTTTTACATCGTTCATTCCTTTTAATGAACGGTTTAATACTTTAAAATTAATAGCGATTATTTTTAATACATATTTTAACCACATATGAAATTAAGAAATTTCACATGCCTTGGTATGAATTCTTGTTTCATGTTTAAAACTGCTATTTAATCATTATCGTAAAATTATTTGAGAAAATACTTATCAAGAAATGCATTTAAAAATAACTTCATAAAAAGAGGTCGAAACAATACTTTTTCTCAAAAAATTTGTTTTGCACATTTATCCATTTCTTTTTTAAACAGCAATTGAAATTTTCAATTAAAAGTAAAAATAAACACTTAAGAATATGAAGTGAAGTGATGTGATGCTGTGTTATGTGTGTGTGAAAACATATTTTTTTTCAAAACAATTATTAACAAAATTCTAGTTCGTTAAGCGCTTCTAAATAGTGATTATTTGACATAAAAAAAATGTGCGATTTTCGATGAAAAATAATTAAAAGTAATTAATTTTTTTCACACACAATGCATCTAACTAAGAGAGACACTTTTTGACTGAAGGGAAAGGGGGGAGGGTTCTGGATTCAAAATTTGGTCTATATGGAGCAACAAAAATTTTAATAGAATACAAAACAGTATTGTAAAATATATTTTTTAAATTTCAACATAAGAACAATTTACAAATGTAATACATTAAGAAAATAATGTATAGTTACCATACAAAGAATAAAATAATACTAAACTTTAGTATTATTTTATCCTCTTTGGTATGTTTCTCATTTGAGTGATTTTTTTTATAGTAGTTTGCAGTCATTTTGTTTAAAAGGTCATGAAATTTTTCAAAAGAATTAAATTATATTTCACACATAAAATGGCTTTCAAAATCACAACACTTAATTGTCATTTTTCTGATCTCCGCACTTTATTTACTGTAGAAAAAATGCATTCGGTAGCAGCATTAGTTCCTGGTAAAAACAGCGTGTATTCTACTATTTTTAGTGCATTATTGAATGGAACATGATTTATTTCAAAATGATGAAACAATGTAAATAAAACAAAAATAATATAAAACTCATATCCTGGCGAAATAGCCATATGGCCGCCGAAAACCGTATGTTCCCTTCCCATTCTCCCTAGCTTGACGTGCATTCTTTCCAAAAATCAGGATTTTTTTTAAACCCCACGAGACAAACTGTTAAAAATCGGGACTGTTGCGCCGACGTCTGGTCACATTAATATACACAGACAGACATATACACAGAAAATATATATATATATACAGACACACTTCTCTATTCAATAGGATTTCCCTCAGTATCATAAACGAAAAGGGAAAAGGTCCGCTAGCCGCACACACACAAAACCGGTTAAACCCCACTGTTATATAAATTATTTTTGTATATTATGAGCTGCCTTATGTGTCAGCAATGTTTATAATACTGCAGCATCTAAGTTTCCAATATCTGTGTGTTTCCTTTATCTATGGTGTTAACTCATTTCTGTCTACAGTAATTTTTCAAGGATGGGATCCAGGGCCAAAAGTCCACTATTCTCGTATCATGCTCCAATACACCGCCCAACATATTCTTTTGATTTTGTCGGTTTTCGGGAACAAAAGACCGTAAAAAAATCAATTACTGAATGAATAATCCGCTTTAATTAATAAAAATAATTAATAATTACATATACTTTATTAAATTTTACGTACTATATTCATACGATAATAATCGATCGAAAAAAAATCAAGGGCTTGGGGTCTGGACCCGAGGACCCCCTTGTGTGTGGCACTGTCTACAGAGATGTATAAAATCCCACACACATATTGGTTTTCCAACACAATAGCAGTTGGTACTAAAACAAATTTCGTGATTTGAAAAGTTGTCAATCAAAGGCAACAGCGTGCATAAATAAAAATGTAATGGCCATTAAGAACATAATTCTTATAGCCCGAGGGCAAAGATAAAAGTCCAGCCCCTAGGGAACACAAAAGAGAAAATTTACGCACGATGTACAGATGATACTCTACGGAGTAGAATATTAAATATTGAGCATTTTCTACACATCTGACCCAACTTAGGACAATGTTCACGAATCACAAACTTGATCCCTCCACCCAATCACGACGAGCACCGCTGCTTCACAAGCCACGTCATTGCTGAAATGAGCACTACATCAATAATTTGGCGCCACTGGACGTAAGTGAGGGAAACAAAGAGATGATGCCTTCTGTTGCTTGTAGGTCGATAGACGCAGTTACCGAAAAGGTATTACTGGGAAATCAGACAACTTAGTGATTTTCCCACGCAATTCAGTTTCGAATGATTAATATTAATGTAGTTAGTCATTCAAAGAAAAATCAATCATCATACGCGATTAACTTCGTTTATGAAAATGGAATTACATCTAAATTTTGTCTTATGTATATTTCTGGGTCCTATATTCTTAATTTTCAGAATTTTCTTGATAAACGATTACTTTTACTAAAATAAAATCAAAGGTCTGAGTACTCGTTTAAGTAATACTACATTTTTTTAAAGTAACAAATCCACACGAGGATATTCAGATTTATAAATCAAATCTAAATTTAAAAAAATTAACACTAAATTTAAAAAATGGCATGATTTATGTGATTAATTAAAAATATAAATATACTTTTGTTAATGTCAAAAATGTGGACACATAAGCAATTACTTCAAAAAAAAAAAGAATAAATAACAGAATATAAACAATTGAAAGAATAATGCATTCTGAAAAAGTGAGTTATAAGGTGAAATAACTTTTTTGTATCACATGATCTCCATGCTTTTATTTCATAAGAATTTTATTCTTTCAGATTTACGAATTAGGATATTACGAGCAACTTTGTTGACTTAATGTGTTAGAAATCAATAAGAATGCCATAGAAACGGCTATTCGACTAATCAAATGCACAAGTAGAATGACTTTCATTTAACATGAAGCGAACATGGACTAAAAAGTCGATATGTGTAACTGAAATTTAAACCCAAGTAAAAATAAATAGGTATTTTAAAAAAAAAAAAACAAATGAAGTATAATCTTGGGCTTCTTATTAGTGCTCTTTGCGAAATTCTTTAAAATAACAAAAGAAAATATTTTATTACTATCTAAAGTTTTGTTTCATTTCAATTACCACAAAGATTTGACATTTTATATAAATAAAAAAAAAATATACATAAATTTCATTCCCATGTTATAGGGGAAAAACGTAGTGTAAATTTTTTAAATTTAAATCAAAAAATTTTCAAGACACCCCCCAACACATCTCGTGCTATAAACGAATTCTAGTGTGTTCACTTCTAAAAATAATTGCATTAAATTTCAGACCCACTTTTCATTTTTTACAAAACGGTAATTTTAATCTAAGTAATAAAGATTCTACTTTCATTTTTTCCTAAAAAAAAGTTTCGGGGTACTTTACAAACGTCAAAAAGGGGGCACAGGCTAATGGTGATGTGTTTTTTTATTCAAATCAGGACTTTTGAGTGGACAGCAATTAAAACGCCCCAAACTTAACTTTCCTGCATGAACGAATCCCTTTTGAATTGCCCAAATTGAAAAATTTCAAAAAAAAGGCAATAGATTAAGCCAGTAATCGGCAAACTTATGAAGAGCCAAAATGTGAGGAAAACAAGATAATTAAGATCTTAATCGAAGAGCCATTTACACAAACAGCCACATAAGAGTGCGCAGGATCGGAAGAGGAGCAGTCGCGATGAAAACTGTAGCACACCAATTAACATTTTCTTTCATAATATTTAAATAAAGCTTTACACAGAGTAACATTTTCCATTCCTTCGAAAACTAAGAACTTTTGAACATATTTTTATTTCTGTGGCTCAATACAAGAGCAACTAATTTAAAAAACCTGTTGGGGTTAAAATTTCCAAAAATTTGGGAAAAAATCCGAAAGAACAAAAAAACTTCTTTTTAGGGAATTTTTGTTTTTATAATAATTAATAACGATTTTGATTTTGCTTACCTTTTGAAGTTTGGAAGTTTAACGTCATTTTCATATAAAAATGGTATTGGTTGTTCTTACATTAAGGTATCCGACTACGTTCGGAACCGTGATTTTGCAAAAGCGCATAACTGGAATAACTTTCATGATATTTAGTGTCACTTAAATTAGAATACATGTATAAAATTGTTTTTAGGACATTTTGATAAAAAAATTATTTAAAAACAATATTTTGGCAAAAAATTAACTTAGAATAATCTTTTTCAAAATGTTCTCCTTTTGTAAAAAATGCTTCTATTATAATAATGTTTTGCCTGTATATAGCTTAGACCTCTCTACAGAGGCTCAACTAGAATTTTTGAAATATATAACTTAGAAGTGGGTTTATCCATATTTTACAACAGAGGGGAGCAATTTTAAGAAAATAAAACGCCGATAATTATTTCCATTGGTGGTAACTTTGAAAATAATGTGAATTTTTCAAAAATTCTAGTTGAGCCTCTTAAAAGGTCTGGGGCTAAAACAAAACATTAAAAAATAAAGCTTTTTTCAAAAAACATTTTTGAAAAAATGATACAAATTTTTTTGAAATTTAAAAAAATGTCCTTAAAATAATTTTATACATTTTTTCTAATCTAAGTGACATTAAATATCATGAAATTAAATTATCGCTTTTAAAACGTTCTGCGGAATAGTCGGATCCCTAAACTCCTC
The DNA here is from genome assembly GCA_019973955.1 of Trichonephila inaurata madagascariensis. Taxonomy (NCBI): domain Eukaryota; kingdom Metazoa; phylum Arthropoda; class Arachnida; order Araneae; family Nephilidae; genus Trichonephila; species Trichonephila inaurata. The sequence goes on along the minus strand of BMAV01022996.1, from coordinate 149,067 downwards.
ATTTTTAATAACTCATTGGATCTTCTTAGTCAAGATACCGGGTACACCCAAAACCATGCATATTTAAGAAAGGGAGAAAAAACAGTGGTAAGCGCAAGATTTTATTTCTTAGTTAAACTTAAAACAGTGACCATGCATTCTAGTTTTGTTACGGCTGGTAAATAGCTAGTTGTTTTCAATTTTAGGCATAATTGCATCAGTTGGTTCTTAGCTTATTTTTTTTACTTGATTCACGAAAGAGAATGTTTGTTCACATGAAAATACAGAGCCGAATAGTGTGCGAACAGCAAATGCTAGTATTTTATCACGTCATATGTTTCAAACTATTCCACGTATCAAATATTATAGTTCCAATTTTAAGTAGTTTCATAGTTGTCCACTTCTGCCGATAAATCAAAATGTAATTCTCAGGTGCAGGTAAATAATTTTAGTAGACAATTAGTTTTTAATAATATGTAAAGGCAGAAGTCTAAAGAATCGTATGCGACTCGAGTGGCACATCAGGCATCCTGGACAACATATTGGACGGGCGCAGAGATCTTCATTGTCTTTGGCAGGAACTTTGTGACTTGAGGTATAGAGCACAATCCCTATACCTCCTATTTATTACAATTTAATACAGAATTAATGATTATATATATATATATATATATATATATATATATATATATATATACACATAACTAAATTGTAATAAATTTAAATTAGAAGTATATATGATAATAATAAAGGTATACTCATGTCCAAAATTAAGGTCACAAACACAAAATCAAGGAAAACATGACTATTCGCCGTTTTTCCACGAAATTTGGCACAGAGACATATTACAGTGTGAGAAAGAATATAGCAACATAACCACATACAAAAGATTTTAATTTTGACTTAAGATACAGGATATACCAAAAAGTGTGAAATCATGAATCAGAGAAAAGCATTTAACTCGTTAAAAGTCTCTAATTTGAAGTGTGACCACCGTGCACCCGGATACAAGCTTCATAAATATCAATAAATATTAGTGTGAAACAAATCCCATTCTTCTAAAAGTACGACTTTTAATTCCTAGAGGGTCCTGGGAGGAGGGTTAAGCTGAAAAATGGCTTTTCTTAAACCATCCTAAATACGTTCACAAGGATTTAGACTCGGAGACCTCAAGGGTCAATCCATATGGGAAATATCCCATCCCTAATGAAATTCATCAACAATGTGAGCTGTTTGGCCCAATTTTCGTCCATAAAATGGGTCGGGCCCATGGTCCCAAAACCTCAATTAGGCATTCGGGAATGTATCCATATAGCTCTTGAGTTGACAGTACTCGAAATCGAAAACGTAAAGGGTGTATTTGTGCCCAACATTATCGCCACACAAACGATTCCTTTGGCACGAAATCTGTCTTTTGTTATGTAGGAGGGATGAAAGCAAGATCCACACTTTCTCTCCAGATGAAGACCCGACGAGAATCACTTTGTCTGGAGAATTTCAACTCATCACTGAAAAGAACACGCCTCCATTCAGCTGATGTCTATGGCTGATGTTTTCAGATACCCAATGGTATGCCTCTCCTGTCGGATGCAGTCAAAGGGACACACAAGACTGGACGAAGAGCGTAAAGGACAGTCTTTGCTAGACGTTTGTAGAGTGTTTGCCTAGAAATTCTTCTTCCGGACGCAGCAGCAAAAAACACGAGCAAGCTGAGGAGCCATTTTCCATCTATGTCGTCGTGCGGTAAAAGCCAAGTAGCGATTGTGCAGATGTTGATGCTCGGTGGCGACCTTGGTTGACCTTCCTGCTGACAGTACCACTTGTTTGGAATTGATTCCACAGCCGGGAGACCACTTGCGGACCACTTGTGACCATCCAGCCACCTCTGCTTGAAACTGGCCAGCTACAAGCCTGCCAACGGCTCATTATCTTAAGGAATCGTCTAAACGATTATGAGGTCATCCTCACTACTAACAGGCTAACTTGTTTGTTTAAATGCAATATTCACAAAACTGCAGGAAAAAATCTCATATGCTCAAACGGTCTCAATTCAGTAATTCTGCAAAAATAATGCTAAACAACATTTTTCCTAAACTGAAAGTTGATATTGTAATGCCCATTCTTCAAAATATATACAAATTCTACCAGTTTTTCTGGAGGCAATTTAAAAATATGACTAAAAACATGTTTGTCACCTTAATTTTGGATACGAGTGTATATATATCTAAAAAAGAGAGAACGGAATCTTGAAATTTAAATTGTATTGAGTGATAATTTTATAGTTAAAGGTGTCCAAAAATACGAGCCAACAGTTTCAACTCTCTTTTTTTTTTTTTTCTTTAACACATACATTTTTTGCAAATCAAAACGTAGCATCATGAAAGAAGTATTTCAAAGGTACCAAATTTTGCACCTTGCACAGATCTCGATTAAGACATGCAAATAATTAAAATTGCATAGTGGATATATAAACCATCTGCACTAATTAAAGGGAAAACAAAAAGCTAGTTTTGAGGAGTCAAAACGTGTTTTCCATTTTTTTTTCTACGTAAGAAGCTTCAGTATGCATTGTCGAAGAATGCGAAAACTGAGAACATTTCTGAGTAGGACACATGGGCGTAGCTACCGCCGTAGCAGCTGTATCAATGATAGGGGGCCCCAACATGTGAAAACAAAAAAATCGTAAAATAATTAGAGGGTCTGAAAAGGGCCTCCAAGGAATTTTTGGTACAGGGCCCACTCAGGACTAACTACGCTAGTGGTAGGACATGAAGTAGGACTTGCTTATTGAGATTGCGCTCAAGAGAAATCGGTGCTCGTGTTGGTCGAAATAAAGCCACGATTATTTGGATATGAAATCGGCAGGTGTAAAAGGGACAGGCCTCGACTTACTACCAAGAATGATAGGCATGTTAAGTGCACGGTAACGGCGGATCTCACTGCAACATCGAGAGCATTATTAAAAGCTATAAAGCCTAATCACAACAACACAAAGTAAAATTCAATGTGTGTCAACCTGTACCATTCGGCACCAAAGGAAAACTCAGGGATGCCTCCATTGCTGCAATTACATTTGACTATAACATACCTATGTAGTTGCAATTGTTAGTTGAATGTCGAAAACGGACAAATGAATGACACTACACTGACATTTCAGACGCGAATCATGATTCTTCCTACGACACTGCGATGGTGTCGACAATAATAGGCGAATCTTTTAATTCTTTTCTAGCACCAAATTGATTCCCCTCTGTGAAATGCTAAAGACTCGACGGATGAATCTTTTGTTCCCTTCCATTGCTGAACCATTTCACCACGTTGAGAAAATAAAAAGAAATTCGATAAGCAAATCTTCTCGAGTTTTTCAGTCTCAACTGAGTCCCCTCACTGAAAAGCGCAAAAATAACGGTAAAGGACAGAGAAAATCTTTAGTTCCTTTCCAACTCCTCTCTACAGTTTATTCACATATACCCTAATTCTCCCTTTTTTGTACGCTGTTTACAGCTTGATTGTTTTTTAATTAGTCCATCTCTGAACTGTCTTTTAAAATTATATAACTTATGTTACTCCAAATTACATAAATGCCTTGTATATACATATATATCAACCCTCTTTTAAAATTGTATAATTTAGCTTACTCTCAATTACATAATGCTTTTGTAGAAAAGCAATACTATTTCAGAGCGGCAGTAACTATCAATACTTCTTAAAATTCGCAATTAATACAAAATTGTATTACTATTTTTCCTTTTGTTAATTGCTTTTGTTTTGATAATTTAGAATATAAAATTTAAAGTTAGTTTTTTATCTAAATATAATTTACTTAAGTTAGGCACTTTTTTATTAATTGAATCGTTAGAGGTGCGTATGACTTCAATTTTTTTTTATTTTTTTATTTAACATCATACTTTAAAAAATCACGAGGGCTATTCGTAACGGACCTCGTCATTACGGACCTCACGCTACTGACACCTGAACTAGCACTCCACTCTGGAAACTTTCACAACACAGATTTATCGTGCATCAGCCTCTCTAGATAACGGTTTTTCAATGGCACTAGAACTCAAACCCACGACTCGACATGGCCACACCGGCCATGTGTCCTCGACCATGACCATTTGGTTATAGCGGCCACTTGGAATATATTTTACAAGTATACTGAAACTTTAAACAAAATTAGGTCCAATTCGTAGTCAATTTTTGTACCTAAAAGGAATCAAAACTGAGAATTTCTATTGATTTTATCCTTTTAGGTTCCTAACCTTTTTTGAACTGGCTTGACTTTTCTAGTGAACATTTCGATACCGCCCCCATCGCACTCCAGAGAAATAAGAATGTACACCAGTGATTCCCAAAGTGGTCTATATAGACCCCAGGGGTCTATGATGACCTGCAAGGGGTCCACACCAGTGAACAGATAATTTGGGGGTCCATGAAATGTAAATGGGGGTCTATGTGTGAGAGAGATAGCAGCTCTCATTAAACCAGATCGTGATTTTAATCTTTAAAAAAAAATTGATCTGGTGGAAAACAGATTTAACTAATTCAAATAACTTTCTTTATTACATTCAATGAGGTTAATTTGTGGTGTTACTAGGTGACAGTATAAATTTTATTAAGACAAGGACCATTTTTCAGCATTTCTTTTCAGAATTAAGCTAATGAAGTATAATATTGGAAGTCTCGAATTTTCTAAATTTCTCAGACAATCTGTTAGGACATTTTAACCTACATTGAACATTTACATGCCCTTTACTCAAATTTTGAAAATAAATTTGCTATTGCTTTTTATATATTTAAAGTACAGTAGACAATGATGTGAACCTGAGAATTCATATAGTCACATTAAAAAAATGTCATATTACAATGGGAACTGATCAGAATTAAGCCCTAACGGAAATCTTAAAATAAAGTTTAGAAATATGGATGTCAGCAATTTTGGCTTTAAAAAGACCAACCAGTTATTTGTCACAAATTATGCAATATTGTGAGAAATATATTTTAATTGCTTTTCCTAGTGAGAGGGAGTTTCAGTGAGTTTGTCAATCTCAAAAACAAAAGAAAGAGGGGGACTGGACACTTCTAACAAAGGAGATTTAGAGTTAAACCTGACTAGATTGATATTAAATGTTGAAAATTTGACATAGAAGCACCAGATTCCTCCCTCTCATTAAAAGCATTTGTTTGTTGTTCAGTTAATTTATGTAATTATTTAATCCACATTAACATGTGATTCTTAAGTGTTAAAAACTATACTTCTCCACAGTTAGAAATTTAATTCTTTTAAAGTAAGTAGTAGTACCAGCTGTCACAGAGACATTTAAGTTGATAAATTTGCAAGAATTCAATATTAGGTAAGCAAGGGTCTACCCGAAACCAAAAAACATAGAAAGGGGTCTATGAGACAAAAAAGTTTGGGAACCTCTGATGTACACAAAACATGGTGAAAACACAATTAAAGTTTTTAAAAATATTCTATTTTTAACGGAATATATTTTATTTATATTGACATCGTTCAAATCAGTGGTTCTTTTTTTGAAACTTTTAATTATAATCACCTGGTATGTAAGAGATATTTCATGTGATATTGGACGAGATGTGTGTGACAAGTTTTAATTTAATATATATCTAAAATTTACTATATCATTCAACATTAAGACAGGTCCAAATGTAATGTAATCTTTAAGTTTTTCATCCACTTCCCGAACTAGCAAAATATTTGAATTTTCACGCACGTGATAGAAATGATTTAAATACATACAATCAACATAAAATAACTAGTATTAAAGTTTATTTTTATTAGTACATAATCAGCATGTTTTTTATTTATATTTTTTTAGACTATATTTGGTTAATCTGCCCACGCCCCTCCGTGTCATCACAACGCCCCCTAATTTTCTCTGGGTCTTTTACTGCCCCCGAAAGCTCAAGCAAACGCAAGGGGGCGTTATCGCCCACGTTGAGAACCTATGCTTTAACGAGTATTGTTATTTTTATAATTATGAACTAAACCAAGAATATTATTTATAAATATTTATTTGGCTCACATATTAATTATTTTAGCGTAGAGTACTTTCGATTATCTACATGGCTTTATAATATAAGACTAACCACTCGAAGATGTTTTGCTGGCTTGTGTTGAGTAGCAGAGTTGATGCACCTTTTCCAAGGCTCAAAACCCCCCTTTTGCACGGAGTATAAGTTAGAAGAGCGGGTGCTGGCTCAGATGACAACTTAGTTATTTATTTACCATAGTTCAAAATTAATGCGGTCAGTCGGCAATAACCCCCTCATTGCATGAATATATGGAGATCAAAATGTTGATAAAACTATTCATCAGCTACAGTAGATTTGTATATATTTATGCAATATGTTATCTCAAATTTTATTTTTGAAGAATTCTGTATGAATATTATCTTTAATCTGATCTTTATTGAAAGTATTTTGAAAGTAAAAAGCAAATACAGCCGGGCCCCGATTTAACGAATTCATCGTGGTAAAAAAAACAACAACCTGCATTTACCTTTCGGAAATTACTTTTTATTCAGCTGCTACAAATACTATTAGCGAATTATGACGAACCAGTTAATTAAAATTTCAAAATAGTGACAAATTGATGTTTAACAATTTATTTGATTCCTGACTCGAAAGAATTTTTTTCCCCTCGACTTAATACAGACAAGAAAATACTTTCTGCTGCAGGAGATATGTTTTCATAGTTTTCAAACAAAATGAAGCATTAGAAAATTTAACACTTTTGATAGGAATTCAATCATTAATTTCTGCATCAGAATCGATATGCATTCGTTTCGGACAGGCTGCCATACTTCACAAAATTTCAAAAACAAAATTCTCTGCAAAACTGTATTCAAGAAAGAGAGCAAGTTGAGAAAATTCTTGAAATATCCCCTGTATTGTGGAGTGGGATGAAATAAGAAAGGAATTTCCTGCCCTATTCGAAACTCACGTGATAGGCTACACTAATGACTCATCTTCACCTCTAAAGTCTAATGATGGGCTTCACCTTTTTCCCGTGAAAATTTACTGCTTACAAGAAAAGTGTTTTTTTCTGTTCCGGTCAAAAAGCATGCATGATTGGAATTTGAAATTTTAGCTTTTTTTAATCCCACAACTAATATATATATATTGCTGTTGAAATAATTTGTTCATTCAGGGTTGACTATTCGTTAAATTGGGGGTTTTTGCCTTCAATTTAATCGGAAGAAAGAAAATTCGCTAAATCGTGAAATTCGTTTAGGGGTTCGTTAAATCGGAGACTGTATTAGAAATGGAATTTATATTTTTAATGTATTTCACAAGCACTCTCTCAGTAATTTGTTCTTTTTACTAATAATATTAAAAACAATTATACATGGTTAGCGATGCTGACTGCGGTGCCGTAGGGACTGGGTTCGAATCCCGGAGGACATGGATGTTTGTAAATGTATAGTGCATTTTCGGCATGGGGGTACTCTAAATAGCCGTCTAGCCGCAAGTCCTCTTGCGTGGTTGGTGGAAGGGGAAGAGAGGTGGGAGGCCCTGACCACCCCAAGGGTTTTCTCCCTCTAAATTGGGGTGGAACCGAGCAAAATCGTACTATCACCTGCATGGTGCTCAAAAGCTAAGGCTAACGACAGGCGTAAAAAATTCTAGACCTTAGCCGCGATGAATTTCGCGGGCCTCGATCTGACTTCGTCAGACAGGTGGCATTAGTCACAACAACAACAATTATACAAGTTTATGCAGAAATTAGTTTGACATTTTTTGCGAAAAATAAAATAAATATTTATATATTATTTTTGAGCGTTTTACAAGTAAAAAAAGGAAAATAAAACATTTATATGCATCGTAAATTAAAAATCAGAAAAGGCCCTTATTTCCCCTACATAAATATTGAATTCTAAAGCATAGTAAATTCCAAATAAAGAATTCTAAATTAGATGCTTACATATTTTCATATTTCATGTTACTATTAATTTTAAAATTTTGAATAAGCAAACTCCAAAAAAAAACTTCCAGGAACTTAAACATTCAATTTGCTTAATATACTCATATTAAAATATTACCAAAGATGCTTTATTTCTCCTGTCTGTTGATAAATTAAGAAAATTCTGTCTCAGCTTGGTATGATTTAATTTAAAAATATGTTCAAGAAAAATTTGATTGACTTGATTTTAATCCAATGTGAACATTTATATATATATATATATATAAATTTCCATCCTAAGTTACACATGGTGCGACACACACACAAAAAAAGACTAAGTGCATATCTTAAAAAAAGTGTGGGGTTGGCAACAACTGTTTTGATAACGTCATCTCATGCCCATTCTCCATCCATGTAGCTAGTTTTGCCACATGGACAGAGATGGACGCCAGTTGAGATTACTGAGTCATTGAGTGAACACGTGCAACTGCATTTTGCCGGAAAAAATTTCGAATCAACATCAAGTTTCTTGTAAAACTTAAGAATTCGGCCACGAAAACATTTCAAACATTAACCGAGGCTTATGAAGATGAAACTTTGTCTCGTGCACATGTCATAAGCAGTTTTCAGGGGATGGGACGGTGTGGAAGATGATGAACGTACTGGGCGCCCAAGGTGAGCGTTTACAGACCAAAACATTGCCGAAATTCGTGATATGAGTGGGTTCCCACTCATATCAGTGGTGAGACAGTTAATCAACACTAATATATTCAAGTACTAAAAAGACTTTGTGAAAAAATTAAGAGAAAAAAAAAGGACAGAATTGGGGAGTGATGGATGGCTGTTGAACCAAGACTATATACCCACTCACACCTATTTGCCCTATTTAGTAGCAAAAACATTACTATGATGGGGCATCCTCCTTATTCACCTGATTTGGCCTCATGTTACTTGTTTTTATTTCCTACAAAAATCTTGTTTAAAAGGGGGTTTTTTATGTCAGTTGAAGAGGTTCGAGGAAAAAGCGGGGGGAAAAAAGCCCCCTAAAGGGGGCCCAAAAAACCTTGTTTAAAGAACTGTTACCCAGCAATGTGTGTTTTAGCACCAATCAGAAGTGTGGGGGGAATCTGAAGGGAATTTACTTTGAAGGTGATAATGTCACGGGGGAATTAATTCTTTTCTTACAATGATTTTTGGACCATTTTGGTTTGTTTTGGGGTTTTGGTGTCCACCCGTAAAATTCAAAAAAAATTTGGGTTGTTTTGTTCCTCAGGGTAATAGTTCATAACAAAATTATTGCTCCTCTAAAACAGTAGTCCTCGAGCACAGGGCGCGGACTGCTACCGGTCCGTGGATCAAGTGGCGCCTGGAAGTGGTTTGGGAGACATCCAAAATACCCAAGAAGTGATCCCCACAGAGCTGAGTATATATTTTGAAGTTATTCAAGCCCCGGAAAAAAGTTTTCCTAAAATTTTTTTAAACTTTTTATGCAAGTTTTTTTAAAAATTTAAAAAAAACAAAAAGTTTCCAAAAATACCGTCATATTAGATGAACTAAAAACATTTAATTCTGTAGAAATACCAATTGTTAATTTCGGGGGGCCCAAAAGATGGCTTCCCCGCTAATTTTTTTAAATACCAGTTTTTTTATCCATGAGAAAATAGCAGGTTCAAAAAAAAACCCCCCTCCTAAAATTGGTTAATGCTGTTTTATTTTTTCTTTTTAAAAAAGAATAGGAAAAAGAGCACTCTTTATATTGTAAAATGTTTTACCATTAGCATCGTATTTTGACTTAAGAATAAAATATAGAGAGCAGCATATTTTGTACTTTCAGTTTGAATCATACTTTTTATGTATAAAATATGTTCCACGTTTGGTCTACAACTAATACTAAACGAATTTCCTTTGAAGATGAAAAAAAAACTTTTGTTATGGATCATATTTTGGGAAGTAAAACCCTTTAAAATTTGGCAAAAATACTAATTTGCACAAATATTAAGACATTTTTCCCGTTTTAAGCATGGGCCCCGATCAAATTGGGCGAGTGGTGAATATTAACGTCGCCTGTTCGGGTACTCGAGGGGGTTTTGGGCGGACTGCGTAATTTTTTCAAAGGTCAAATGCCGAGGACGACACCTGGGCCCGGGATCCCCCCCCCCTAACAAACCCACCAACGGAACACGTTTAACCCCGACAAAACGTAACGCTTCCCCAAAGGCGGGTCTTCAGCGGTACTAGACTCGAACTCCGGGCACGCCGGTCTCAAGTCCCATACCTTGACCACTGGCTCCGCCGGCATTCGGCGGGAAAAAGGGTTTCTTAATATGAAAATGTCAAAGTTATTACAATGCAAAAACATGTTTGTTTGTTCATATACAACAGATAATGTAATGTTTTAAGACCAAATAATGAGTTATTAGTAAATTGAATTTTAAAACGTGCATCCAAAAAAAATTAGGAAAATGGATGAAGCCTACTGATTGATATATTTAAGTCACTGATAAATTACTGTGTATAGGAAAAAGTATACAACCAGAGAAAAACAGAAAATTCATGATAAACAAAATAAAATTACCTCTTAAAAAGGGCTTTAAAAAGTGCCGGGCCCCCATTCGGAGAATAGTCAATTTATCCCCTTTTTTAACAAAATGCATTACAAATCCCGGGAAATAAATCCAACAACTTTTAGTATTTAAAAATTTATTTTTTTCCCTTTTTGCGTTCAAAACTCACTATGATTCTCTCTGAAAGGAAAAAAAGAACAATACAATGATTTAATAGGGAAAAAAATTAATACGATACAAAAAAAGACACGGGGGGGAAAAAGGATTTTAAAAGTTTCGAAAAGGGGGTTTTGGAAAAGTTGCGGATAATTATGTGATACCATTTACAGAGCAGTTGGGGAAAATAACTCAGTTCAATAGCATGATCCTGCTAAGTTTGAAGAGGACAGACTTAAAAATATGGCGAAGAATTTTTTCTTCTTCTTGCAGCAAGGAATAAAACTTGAAGGGAGGAAAACCTTTAATCTCTCACTAGAAACAAACAATTATTTAAAATCTGAAGGTAACCTTCAATTGTCCTTCCTTTTTTGTCCTTTTTAAGCTAATTTTAAATGTTTTTTTTTGAAAACCCCCCCAATTTCTCAAAAAGGGTTTAAATTGGGCGGCTGAAAATAGTTTTTTATTTTTTGTTTTTTACACCAAACCATGGTGACTTTTGACAAGATGCAAAGTCTTGTTGGAAGATAACATCATCCTCAAACAGATCTGATGATGAAATAAAATGATCAAAATGCCCTCGAAAGAAATTAAATTTATCCCCCTTTCCCGTCAAAAAAGCATAGCCCCTTTAAAATCTCCAGTCCTCCTTTCATCCTAAAATTATGACATAGATGCTGAACTTCATTGAGCGTTTAAAATAATCTGCAGTAAACAATTCTTGCTTGCAATGCCAAACACAGATACCCTGATGACCCCCCCCCCCAAAACCCATGATTCCTCGCTAAACAAAAGTACGTTATCCTAACCCTGAATACTCCATTGTAATCTGTCTTAGCACTAACACCTTCTGGTCCTTTTTTGCTTGAAAGTAGTGACTACGCTTTTGGCACACATGATACAAAACCAAGTTTATAGAGTCCTTGCAGTGTGGTAAATGTTGAAGCATTAACTCTTTTTCTCCCCACTTTGTACTTACAAAGTTCAGGTTTCTGAAGTGGTTTTTCCTCACGGTAGGGGTTTTAGCATTCTCGTTTGTCTTAGTGTGGTTACTTGTCCCTCCTTTATCTGCACGATTATTATTAAAAATTTCATTTACAGGACACTTTTTAAAATTACACAGTTCTTAGAGAGAAATTCCTTTTTTTAGCAATCATCTGTTGACTTAGTCCCAAACTACGAAGAGTCACAATCACAGTCTTAGTACAAGTCCAATGTCTTCCATGCAGACCTTTTTTTAACTTTTAATTAAAGCTGACTTTCAAACAAGTTTTGATAGCGTTCTAGCTCTACAGTGGTACCATTTATGTAAATTTTATCATCAATGCTGGCCAATTACAAAATTCTAAAAACATTCTAACATATTGAAACTCTTGGGGAATATTTTAATTTTCTGAAAAATTTCAATAATTTCTGTAAAATTTCTATTAATTCTTTGGACAAGTGTAAGCAATACATCATACGTCAGCTTATTTTGAATATTTTATAAAGTTTTTAATCCTTTTCTTTGTTTATTTTTACAAATATAATGCTTCATTAAATATGTGTGCCTTTATGTGTGAGGAGTATATATATAAGCTAATGAAGAGACATTTAACTTTTTTAAAAGTTGTCACAATGGCAACTTAATGGATTAATAAATATCTTGAATAATTTGACATTTCGATTGCATGCTGTGAAAATTAGTGAGGTGATAATATTTGAGTGTTCCGTATATTACATGTTTCACAAAAGCTTTGTTCAAGAAAGCAAATACTCTTAAGTAATCTTGTTAAATAATTTAATCACAAAAATGTACCTCATTGAAATGCTATCGATACATTTGAGACAACAGGTAAGACAAGCTGTAAACCCTGCCCAACAATTAAATGTCTCCTAAATGAGCATTAAAATTTCTCATCAACGAAAAAAAGAGAAAATAGGAAGTGACAAAATAATGCCGAGAGAATAATCTTGGATACTGTTCCAATGTAACTTGCAAGAAAAAAATATTCTGAAAAAATGTATTTATGTTTTGACTCTGTCACTACTAAAGGTAACTGCAATAAAACAATAACGTTCTCTAGAGGTAAGGAACTTTATTTAGTATTCCTACATGCACATCATAATTCTCATTGGTAAACAACTCCGAGAACAAATATAAGCTAGTTTTTAATCGTAAACAATGTCCACTATTAAAAAGAATGTACAGTATGTTTCTTAACTTACGCGTTCACGTCCCTCCACTGACGAAAAAACTGTGGCATTGGAGGGGAGAGGACAAAAGATTCTCCAAAGTACTATTTTTACCTGAATACTCTTCAGAAGTAACATCGAAGCCAGAGCAATCCGAGAAGACCCATTACATTTTTTTTTTTTCCTTCTGTCTCTATCTCTCCTCTTTTCCCCTTGCTGACTTCCTTCGTGATGCGACCGATGATAAAGAGAAATCGATTCTCAATCTCGGCAATGTGGTTGAAGGCATTATTGGAATGGGGCATTCGAAAAAGTAGATGATAGCAAAGGGCGGAAGGGGAAAAAAAAGAGGCATTAGAGGTACTTCCGCAGGGAAGCACGCAAACTCCCAGCCAAAAACGCAAACCTTATCACCACAATAGCGATAATGAACACCCATTTCTCAGTCTGATTTTGAGGAGAGATTAGAGACCACCAGAATTACCCCACACGTTCACACACCCTCCCATTACAGATTATCAGATCCGAAATACAGAAGTTAGTAAACAAAACTGTCAAACCGACAACATGTGATTTAGGTAACTATCTCTTTAAAGGAGCAACATACTTGAAGAAGCAAAAACAATTGATAAAAAGATCGGAAATTTAATGCCAGTTGACTGGGAGAGGTAATGAATTGATCAGTCGAGAACATAATGATGAAAAGAATATTAGTAAAATATAAAATGCCGAGAAAATACAAACCGTAAAATACGGCGTATAACGCGCACTTTTAACACAAAAAATAAGATTGAAATTTATGGTGCGTGTTATACGCCGGGTATAAAAATGAGAGCTTAAAAAATGAAAAAAGATGAGCATTGAAAAAAAAAAGACTTCTACATATATATCAAAGTACTGTTTTTTTTAAAAGAAATAACATTTCTTATGAACTTAAAGGGTTGTATTTCTAGAAGTATACTATCTTTACAATAGCTTGCAAAAATACCTCGAATAAATGACTTCAAAGCATACGTGCATTTCAAGTTTCTTCGTAAAAAAAGGAGGTGCGAATTATACGGCGAATGTATCTTAAAATTAAAAATTGCAGCACTAAAGTATGGGTGCGCGTTTAATACGCCAGATTTTACGGTAAATATACATATTTATGAAAATCGTCTGATAAAGGTGACAAGTTATCAAAACAATTTGAAAATATTTTTTATGTGTATTTTTTTAATGAAGGATATGAAATAAATTTATATGCATGCATTTTATGATACCCAAACCCCCGTTTATTCACTATATAAAGGAAATGTTTAAATAATATTTATTATGTAAAAATTCGTACAAACCGTTAAAAAAAAAGACTAACCTCTCTGCAAAAATATATTAAAAATAAAAAATAAACGAGGCACTCTTTTTCAAGTAATCCTTTCATTATGTATCAATATTAAGGGGTACATAAAAGACAATGCGAAAGGAACAACTTTTCTAAGTTATTTTTAAAAAAATTTATCATAGAACTACTTATTTCTACAAACACTTATCATGAATACCAACAAATAGTGATTGTATAAACAGTATTTCTTCGTTTTTTAATACATTTTGCAACAGAAAAATTTCTTTTTTTTTTTTTTTTTTTTGTTCAGAGCACACCTTTAACACTAGACTGCCCAAGGAAGTCATTTTGACTGCTTTTTAATTTCAATTAGAAAAACAGTTACATATATAATGCATAATTTCTTAGAATTTTTTAGAATATATTTTTTTCCAAGTGAAGTAATTTTTTTTATTGTTAATATTTACTAATAACGTGTTACATGACTGTAAGTAATATAAAAATATCAAAAGTTAATTTTAAACAAATTTCTTTACACATTAATCATTCTTTCACAAGGCAGTCATTTTGACTGCTTTTGGGCAATAAAAGGTATATTTCAATCTTTCTAGTGTTAACAAAATAAGATTTATAACTTCTAACCCAGTGCATGAGAAAACATTACTACTGCTAGTAAATTGTGAAATATTTGAGAGTGAAAATATTTTCAGGATCCTGTGAAAATAAATGGAATATTGATTCTAACCACGTAAAAAACAAAAAACAATACGTTCAGCTCATAAAGTTATAAGCATGACTACGATTTGAGAGGAATAGACCGAAACGTTGTTCCGGATCTGTTAACACTCAGTGATATGGTCCCATCTTGAGGTTTCAAAAAAGGACAAGAATAAAAATAAAATCATTATATGTTGCATTTGGTTTCGATTCTGAATTCTCTTACTTTAACAGATGGAATATTAGGTCGATAATTCCGTAATTCATAAGCATGATATGCAGTGAAAATATGTATAGGCGCGTGTTTAATATATTAACCCAAGTATTTGCGTGCATATTTCTTATTGCTGTCATAAGGAATATAACACACACACACATAAAATAATAAAATTCCTAAAAATAATTTTACACATTAAAGTAAAACAATTTTAAATTTGTAAAACTTGTCTTCTAAGCAGTTACGAGCTGCTCATGTCGCGTTTTATTCGTAAATATTCAAGAAACATCGAAAATTTCCAAAATCTAAAAACACTCCAAAAACAGTGATATAATCACCAGCTGTCTGCCCCCTTAAAAAAAATCACAATTTAAGAATTGCATGCATGTTTTCAAAGTGTAAAACCTTAAATACTATATTGATGTACAAAAACAACCAAACACAGGGTCACATTTTTTTTCCCCACTAAAAAACCCCTTTCTAAAGCAACTAAATTTTTCAACATGAATGCAGTCTTTTGGGTTAATCTACGATGCTAAAAGCAAATCTTCGTTCATAATACAAAACAAAAAATGCATTTGAACTCACAACCAAAATATTCAGAATTGCATAATTTTGAAATAACACAGTTCCAGGTAAAGCTCTTTTTACACTCTGTCTATTTATACCGATTTAGGATCTATGATTTTTTCGAAAAACTTAAAAGTTTGTCACAGCCCTTCTTAAAGCTGCAGCTTGAAAACGATTTCCTTAATGTAGCGGGTTGCACGGCACGGATCAAACATGTTTCTAAATTATATCCGATCATAATACTTTCAACAAGGGGAAGAGTACAATTCCAGCTATTAGGTGTACTTAAGATTAGACAGGATTTTTTTTTTAATGTACAGTATTTTTATTAAAGTTTTGATCCCAGATAAAAAAAAATGTCTAAAATTAACCTCTATATGAAGATAATTTAATTTACCTAGCGACAGAACGCCAAAATAGCAAGCTGAAGGCTAAACTCATTGATTAACTGCTAGTTTAAATTCAGAGGACCTTAAACTTCATGCAAATCCGGATATAATTTTTTAAACATTCATACAAATGTAGAACGCACCCGAAAATTCAAACGAGATCAGAAGTTTTGTTTCGCTATATACACCACAAGAACTACAAAAACTTACAAAGAAAACAATGTCGCAAAATAGTTCGGGAACCAGTTCATCAACTGAAAATATCAATACTTGATGAAAACTTTCATTGCATTCAATTATAGCGGATGTAAAAAATGTTTATAGTAAGAACAGCGATTTTTTGATTCATACTACTATAAACGAATGCGTTTATTATCAACAAATAGTGATGAATAATTAATATTATTTTTAGCACTTTTAATTTGAAACTTTTATTCCTTCTTAGAGCAATATACATAAGAGATCCTTAAATGAAACATATGTAAATGTAATATTAATGTGATAGATGTACAGTAAAATAAGTCTAACGCGAAAAAACTTAAGACGAAGTATCGGTTAATACGAAATAATGCATCGGTTCCGACAAACTACCATGTATTTTTTCCCTTAACATGAAACGAAAATCGCTTAACACGAAAAGATTTCCCTTCTGTGAATGAACAAAACTCGGAAAACACCAGCCACGCAGGCGAGATTTAAGAGGGGAATGAAATGAGCGAGATGTGGTAACGCATGTTTTGTAGAAAAGAGGTAACTTGGCTTTGAAATACCCTCGGAATGGCCTGTAACACAAACCAATTTTGTTTATCTAAGCTACTTTCACCTTCCACTCCTACAAACACAACACAAAAACATCTCATTTCTCGTTACTTGGCTTTGGAATTATGTGACGAGCACATAACAGTGTGAGTAAAAAACGATTTTCACTGTACATATATTCTTAAATGTATAAATGTTGAGAGTATAAAGTTTAAAGTTATAATATATTTAAAGTATTAAAGTAAATATAAGTTTTAAAAAAACTCATACAGCTGAGTTTTCATCACCTTTTTTTTTTACAAAATTTGTTTCGATTTTATATTTTTTATTTCATTTTCCACGGTTTTCGATGTTGTGAAATGCATACTCCTTTTTAACCATACGAACGTAACTTTTCGATAGGGCTTTCAGATCAGCAAAAAAAAAAAATGCAGAATGATATTATTACAACCCCCACTTGAAACAAACAAAAAACCAACTTATAAATCTCTCTCTCTCTTTCTGTACTGAAAAATTGAAAGAATTTATAAATATTTTCATTTTGATTAAAAAAGGGTAAAATAATTATATTCCATTCGTTATTTCCATGAAATTATAATACTATCTTCTTCTGGAGAAAAGGCAACTTGTAAATAAAAAGAAGAAAAAAACAGAACATATAATTTTTTTAAAATATAGAATTGGTATTCAAATTTTTAAAAATTAAGAAACTATTGCATACATTTTTTAAGTGTTCATTATAAAGATATTTTTTATAAAATTAAATGTACAATTTTGTTCTAAACAATATCTTAGGAATGGACTATAGGCTTTAAGTTCCGATTTCTGTGTAAATAAATTGCGTTGAATATAATTAATCACTATGCATCCAGAAATTAAAATATATATGTTGCCCATCAGGTAAAGTGGTTAGCGACGCTGACTGCTGTGCCGTTGGGCCTGGGTTCGAATCCCGAAGACATGAATGTTTATAAATGTATAGAGTCTTCGCCTCATGGGGGTACTTTAAATAGCCGTCGGGCCGCAAGTCATCTTGTGAGGTTGGTGGAAGGGGAAGAGAGGTGGGAGGCCTGACCACACCACCAGGGTGTTCTTCCTCAAAATTGGGGTGAAACCGAGCTAAATCGTTCTGTCACCTGTATGGTGCTCAAAGCTTTGCCATGATGAGTTTCGTGGGCCTTGATCTGGCCTTTGCCGATCAGGTGGCATTGGTAACAACGAATAAAAAATGCGTGATAATAAACTGTGCCAGTATAGAACTTTAATAATACAGAAGTGAAAATATTTTTAATGTAAATGATCTATTACTTGTAGTTTAAGAAAATTTAAGTCATTGGGGTTATTGCTTGTTGGAATCAAAATTTTAGGGGCAGAAATTAACATTAAGTTTTAATTCCTTATTATAAGACCTTCAATATACTCGATATAAATAGCATGATGGGTGTAGTATTAATATAGCTTTGATCATAAAAGTGTAAATAGACATTGTCTAAACAATTATTTGCCTGTCCATCTTGTAGTAAAATTTTAACCTGTTTGGAATAACTTCTCTCCAAAGTAGAAAATATAATTATCTTCAGTGTCAAGTATTCAATAAGCACACACACACACAAATCAAATTTATAATTTTATTACAATTATGTATAACAATTTGTGATAGTATTTTAATATAAAAAATTAAACTGAAAATATTTTTCAAATTAAAACTATGAATAGATTTTTAAAAAAAATTCAGGTGATCAGTAATTTCTTTAATGTGTTTAATTATTACAGTGCTTTTAAGTAAAAGGTTATTTAAAACAACTTGAATTATATCTTACAGAAACGGGGGTTTTTAAATTTTCCGATCCCCCCCCACACACACACCCCCTTTATGTATTGGGTTTGGACATCGGAACCCCAAGTTTTTGGGAACAAACTTCCCCGATAATATTTTTTTGACCCAAAATACATGTTCTATTAGTTTTTTTCTTTGGGGGACTATTTAATGACCCTAGTTTAGCAGGGAAATCTTTAAATTTTTTCCACTAGGCCTTTTCGGGAGTCCGTAAAAGGGAAAATCACAACGTTACCTGGGGACCCACGGTCCGTTAGAGGGCACTGCGAATTCCCGGAAGAGGCGGCTGGGGGGCCCGGACCCCCCCCGGGCGGAAAAAATTTTTTAAGGGGCACATTTGGACCAAATTTTTGAAATATATATATATAGGGGTTTCGTTAAAAAAAATTAGATATATTTCCTGAAATATTTTTTTTTGTAAATTTTGGGACTTCATTTCACCATTTTTTTTCCCCTTTAATTTTCTATGTGTGCTTAATGTCATTTTTCCCTTTTTATTTTTAATTTTTTATAGAGTTCGCGGCAGAAAAAATATTTAAAATTTTGGAAATTTGATATATTTTTAAAATCTTTCGCTAGTAACTTTCTCCCCCCCGGGAATTGGGCCCACAATGGACTTTCCCCTTTCACCCATATGCCTAATGACAGCTACCCAAAAAGGGGACAGGGGAAGGCAAGAAATTTTGGTGGAAGGGGAAAGGTTTTTTTTTAGTCTTGAATGTAGTTACTGTAATTTAAAAAATAAATGCTTGTAATTTTACCATCAGTAGACTATATTTTGATAAAAAAGGGCCCTTTAAAGGGGGGCCATTCCTTTTCTTACATTTTACTCGTTTGAAATAATAACTGGGAAAGAGGTTAATTTCGAATTATTTTGTATTTTTAAGGAATATATTGTTGTTTTTTTTTTGTTCCCAAAAATTATTTCAGTTTTTATAGGTGTGTATCTATGTGAACAATTTTTTCTTTTTAAATGTAATTTTTTTCTTTAGAGGGGGCGGGAATTTTCCCTTTTTTTTTTTTAGGGGGGGCAAAACCCTTTGAGCCGGCCCCGGGCCGGGGGTTTTGGAAACCCCAGTTTAAAAAATCGCTGCCTTTCAGCACTTTTCCAGATTTGTTAAAGTATGTTTAAAGCCATTAGTAACTTTGTGGAACTTAACATGACTTTATATACATATACAGTTGAACCTTTCCATATAACGAACCTCTATTTAACGAATTTTTCTATTTTGCAAACTTTTTCCTGGAACCAAGAACATTTTACAATTTTCTTTGTAAAATAAACTCCAAATAGCAAAGTGCTTTTCTATCTAACGAGCTTTTTCTCTTGTAATTCGATTTTTTTTCTCCCTATTTTTAAAATATTTCAGGACATTTTTTAAATTATTCCCTTTTAGCACATTTTATGGTGATCAATGACCTGGAACTGGTATTACCAGGTGCCTAACTCACGTAGAGCAATGAAATGGGAATAATTTTTCAAACCAAAAACTCAAATAGACAGATTTTATCGGGAATCAAATTTAGACACGTATGAGGAATAGAGTGTCGGCTTAAAACTACAAAATGTCCTTAAAAGTTCATTAATTTTAATACAAAATTATTTTTTTAAAAAAAAATTTGAAAAAAAAGTGTATTCTTGGACAATGTCTTGCTTTCTTGTTAAAAAAATGTGTGAATAATTACTTTTTTAAATATACGTTTATAAATTTGAAATTTGTTTTATGCGGTTTTAAAGCATATTAAAAGATAAACCCCTTTTTAAGGGAAATTTTCCCCCATAACGATTTTTTTTTTTTCCGGGATTTAGCGACTTTTGTTAAATAAAAAACCCGGTGTATAATTTTAAAAAGGAAGTTGTCGATGTTTGCATAAGACTTCATGTAAAGTGTTGATTTTTTATTAATGTGGCACTTTAGAAACTGATATTGCCGACGGATCTCGTAATTTTGAACCTCGGACAAGTGACGTCACTAAAAGAAGAAGTAAATTTTTTAAACGAACATCTCAAAATATTAATTACTAACATTTTTATCAAGAAAAGTCTAGCAATTAACTTACCAATTTTAACCTTAAACCCAAAACATGTGTCATAATTTAAGCTCCAGTTTTACTTTTGGTGATGGCCAAATGAGAAAAATCGTCCAGGAAAAATTTGAGTAGTTACAATTCATATTTGTGAATTATGAATCAAATACCAAGAGTCATGTCATAAACAACAAAAATCACAACAAATCTGTGTAGTAAAATATTCTTTTATTATGATTATCACACATTCTTGCAGTCGTTTAACGAACAGCCTAGATTAGTTTACATGCTTTAAATATACATATATGTCGCAGGAAAATGATGGAATTTGGAATTTCATGAAATCCCTAAGGGAGATGATCAATTGATGGGAGATGTTAAAATGGCGTCTCTCTTCAAGGTCATTTTCCTGATAAAAGTATGGGATTTGAACAAATTCTTGACATGTTTCAGTGAAATGATGAAATAATATTGTCAAGAGTTGAAAAATGTTTATTTAACAAATAGGGTGCATTATTAAATGTAGAAGTAAGTAATACAACACAATAGTCAATGAAATACAAATTATTTATTCGAAACTAATTAACAAATAATAAGAAAATTAGGCTGGTATTTTTTTATGTGTAACATCTTTTCTCTCGGTTGCTTACGCACTACAATATCAATCCTTATGTTAATTCTATGGTGCCATTTTTTTAAAGATATGGGGTTGATATTTAGGGGATCGATAGTACTACCTGTATGGTTAGGAAGTCAAGGACTCGACCCCCCATGGACAGAATTTTATCAATGCAAATCCTGACTAATTCATTTCATCATTTCACTGAAACAGTTCAGGGTTTGATAAAATCACTTTACTTTCATCATGAAAATGAGCTTGAAGAGACGTTATTTCAATATCTCCCGTCAATTGATCCTATCCATGAAATTCCTAATTTCGTCCATTTGCCTGCGACATATACATAAAAAAGAATACTTCACACTGAGGCAGCCATACAAGCTTACGCGACCGAATAGCTCTATAAGCAAAAAATCGATGAAAGATACATTTTTGAAGTGGGAGGGGGAAGGGGGGTGGAGGGTAAGGCGTGCGTGATGAAAAGATTGTGATACAGCGTTATTCGATATGCTCACCTGACAACAGACCAGGATGTCAATTACAAGGGAACAGGAAATTTATTTTGTTCCGCCTATAATATACGAGCGATTTGGCATTATCTGGGAGCGAAGCATCCGTTTCCTTTTCGGCTCTCTCGATTCCAGAACCAATCTAGACCGGGGGAAAGTTATTACTGAAAAAATTAGGATAACGAGCAAGAAAAATTTCGGAAAGTAGAACAAAGACTACTTTTCGGAATACTGAAAAAAGTAGACTGGTGAGCGATACTGAAAATGAGACGTAGCCTCCTTTCAGAGAAATCCAAACAATTATTCTTAGTTTCGAAAAAAAATACATTTCGCGAGAGATGCATAGATTCCACTATGGATCAGCGAGAGTATCTGACTAAAAAACAGAAATAGATCGAATACTACATTAGTAACAAATTTAATCATTAAAAAGTCTGCCTCTTACTATTGCTGATTTTTTAACGAATAAACTGCGTCAGAAAACAAAATTTGCAATTTACAAAAAAAGTCCAAAGAAGTATTGAACCAATTCAACTCTAAAGTTATAAACACCATTTGTTTCACAGTTCACAAAGACAACTTTTCTGATGTGTAAGAGATGAAATATACACATGTTAAAGAATGATAATTTTTTAGTTAATAGATAACTGTATAAATAATTAAAAACTACGTTTTCATTGTAAAACATTTCTCCCTGCTCTTTTAAAAAATTGCGTTTTATCTCTATACTTTATTTACAAATATATCATCCGAATAGTTAAATAACACCGTCAGAGTACGAAATATTAGTTTACCGATATTTAATACTTCTTGTTGGTATGATTTAACGTGATATTTTTTAGCTGAGTTACAATCCTTTACCACAAATGTCCGTGAAAGCAAATATTTAGAAATTAAAAACTTTTAAAAATATTTTCTGCCACATGCACATTGTTTAATTAATATTCCACATTAACATACATAATACTTCGATTCTTTCCTAATCCGGTGCATAAAACGTTAACATTTCTACGAGCACTACATTTCCATTACGATAAATAGCTAAGTTCCATATGATATCTCGATTAATTTCTTGTACACCTTTAGTTATCAACTTTTATTAAAGGCTAGCAATTTTGTTAATAATTCCGAACTTGCACATATTGTTAAATCTTTCAAGAAGTGTGCGATTTATGTTTCAAATGTCTATACTTCAAAAACTGACGCATTTACTGTTAAAACTATTTTTTATAAAATGTAAGAGATATGGGAATATTACTCCATATAGAAAATGGAACATACCTCCTGTTTTTGTTTAAAAAGAGGACCTAATTTAATTTTAATACCTCTCTCGGAGAAAAAAACTAAAAACTCCCTATAAAGAACTTAACTGATTAAAAATATTTCCATACATATATGCAAATAACTCTAAAAGTTGTGATACGGCCAGTTTTTAAGTTTAATTTGAAGAATAATGAATATAAAAATGAATTAATTGAATTGCATTCTAACAATCATCTCAAGCAGTTGTTTCTAAATATGACAAAATTAGAGTTTTACAAATCATTATCGAAAGTAAGTTTCCCAAATTTAATATATCATGCTCAGAAAATCAGTGCTATGTTTGCTTCATCTTATATATGTGAACAAGTGTTTTTAACTACGAAACTTAAAGATAAAACCTGCGTAACGATACCTCCAACTGTCGGCGAAAAATGGCGCGAAAAGTTGCTTTAGTTATGTGCATAAAAAAGTTGCTTAGTCGTATAAAATTAGAGTAACTCGAAAATTGTATTTTTTTCAAGTTTTAAACAGACAATATCTAGAAATGAGTTAGTTAAATCAGCTTGTAATATTAGAATTGTAATATCTCTCATAGGTTTTCTAAAATCAGTTTTTCGTAATTTCTCAAAAATGAGATATTTTAACTTACTTGGGTTTTTATCTAGAGGTGCGATATTTCAATTACAATATTTGTATATTGTCTCATAAATTTTAGAAAAGTTTATCTTGGCCCTCCAAACTCTCCATCCCGATTTTCGGCCGGCGACCGCAAAATTGCCCATTCCTGTCATAGAATGTGTGACGGGCTCACGCGTCTTTTCTGTAACATAACCTCTGGGTTCTTTGACGGCCAAGATTAATGGCAAATCTTTTCCAACCCAAATCCAAGAAGTGAAATGCAATTGTGAAATGCAAATAAGATAGCTTTTAAAAGAACAAAAGTTTCAGTAAGCAGAATGGCAATTTAGAGAAAGTTATGTTTAGAAGAGATAGAAGTGTGAATTGACGGCCTATCAAAAGATTACCAAGATTTCTAGCCATTACTACAAGGTGCATACCATTGCACGCGCGCCTAAAAGTCTCTGAACAAGTGATTGAACCTTAGCTTGAATCAAGGTAGGACTGATTATTTGATATTAGAACTAGTAATATTATCAGAATTGAAAGTAAGCGGATAATATAATTATTTAGATAAGTGATCCAAGTTACGCGATCAGGTTTAACTACAGATGTGTGTTTGATTTATTCTCACTTAATACAAGTTTATCTAATTTATTAGAAGTTTAAGTTATATTCTTAATAAAGTCATATAAAGAATTTTAAAATGTCGATTCATTTCGAGAATCCCACACCTCTAATTCACGCTGACAATCAAAGATATGGTCACCATAGAACGACCATATCACACAAATGTAAATATATATTTCATAGAAATTCCGATTTTTAAAACACTAAAAACAAATGTGCACATAAAAGTACGAAAACAGTATTAAATTACAAAGATAAAAATAATTATTAATTGCCCAAGTCTCTAGTTTTCAGAAACCAAGAAGAATCTTGGTTGCAGTCAATGAGTCAATTATTAATTTTGTGACCTTCCAATTAATGAAATTTTTAGACAATGATTAATAAAAGTTTTAACAAAGCATACATATTAACACGTTCCTAGACAAAGCGGCATATGCCGCGCTACATGCTGTGAGAAAGCATGATATCTCGTCCAATTACGCGACAAGCTAAAATACATAACTGAGTACGATGCAAATTTCTATACTTTAAATACTATTCATGCAACTTAGATGTGTCTTAGCAAATAACATAAAATGTGTTACCCTATGGAAGGGGAAGGGAACCAATCTTTTTGGGAAGAGTGCTACTATTTGATAAAAAAAATAATTATGCGTGCCACTTCAAAACTTTTCCAACAAACAAATATGGAAAGGTGAAAAAATCTTACAGGCTTATTATGGGAATTTTACGCAAATAGCACATTTTTTAATGCAAGTCTATGTAGGCGAAATTTAAAAATGATATAATAAATAAGGCGAAAGAACAAACTTAGGTTAATAAATTTTTTACAAGTTCAATCAATTAGGTTAGGTATAAAACAAAAATGAGCAACTTAATCATTTAACTCAAAATAATTAGTAAACGATCAGTACTTACTAAATGTGGTTTTTGTATTACTTTTTTTTTTTAAATAGTCATCTATATTAGGATTAGCTCTCGCAGAAGTCGACAAAATTAGGTTATTATAGGAGCACATCAGTTAGTTTTGAGTCATATTTATTTTATTATGCTCATAGCAGAAAACATTTATTCACTAAAATATTTTAATCCAAATTTAGCGATTTTTTTTTCCCCCGGCTTTTCGAGACAACCTTACATCAATAGAATTGTAAAAAAAATGGTTATTTATATTTTCAAAATTTTTAATCATAAAAAATGGTTAATCTTTCAATTTCTAATCAAAAATGGTTAATCTTTTCAAATTTTTTTTTAATTTGTCAGTAAGTCTTCGCATGCCACTGTTACAACTCCACCGTGCCACATTGCGACATGCGTACCGCCGGTTGGCCACCCCTGCCCTGTGGTACGCTAGGTGTCCGGAAACCTGTTAATTTCTATCGAACTATACTTTTCTTGGCAATAATAATCTACAACTAATCTTGGAAGAAGAGTATTAAAATATTGTAACAAATAATTCATGTACTAAGTCGAGTAAATAATAATGGAAGTGTATTTAAAGTTCCTAAAGAACTCAGAAAACGATAAAAACAGATTACATTTATTTCAAATCCAATGAAATATTTAAAAAAATTTAAATGATCCCTTTTTTAAAAAAAATGAGAAAGGTAGTAAGCATGTTTCATATAATTTTAAAGGAGATCCTTTTACAGAAAGATGTTCTTATTCATATAAAATAAAGGCTGCAATTTTTATTTTATTAAAATTACTCAAATTTTAAAAGAAATTACCACACTAACCCGAATGCCACGCAACACCAAAATTTTCATAAAAACATTAAGAAAAAAATATAATTCGAATTTAATGCAATCCATTCATTTTTCATAAAAGAATTCAAAGAAAATCAGTCAAATAAAAATTTATTTATTAATAAGTAATATCACAGGTTACATTTCAAGGTTATAAAATTAAGTAACGTAAAATAAAATCAGGTGGTATTAAAGAAGTAACAAGAAGCAAATTAATAAAGGAACATTGAATCATCGAACCTAGCGAGAGTCATTTTAAACGGGAAACGATAAGTCAAAAAATATCGCATTATATTTGGGTTAATACGGTAATTTGACATATAAAAATGAACTGCTCTTAATAAATTTACGCAGATGACTTCAAATTTAATCGTAATACAAAACTTGTATTTTCAAACGACACATCAAAGTGCTCACAAAACTTATAAGAATCTACATAAACTTAAAAGGACCACCAAAAGAAATCAAAATTGGCAGATTGAGAGATTTTTTTTACGATGATAAAATTAACACACAGGATAACTT